>CAOJBJ011978529.1:0-12118 GCA_948291685.1 Euphorbia celastroides | reverse complement strand
AAGTTTCAGTTCAGTTCAATTCAGTCCAAATAACGTCTCTCACTCATTGCAATAAATATATTTATTGAAATTCAATTTGAACCTCATTACTATAGACTCAACATATGTTCTCAACTACACTATATCCGTAGTTTGTCTCTACTTCTTAAGAGATAACTTTTTCATTTATTTGAATTGTGTGAATCACTTTTAAAAGAGGTCCATTAGTGTTTAGGAAACTCATCTTTTGCTATAGAATATCTCAAGGAATAGGCATTAACAAAGAGTACATGTTATCACTTACGTAACTCAGGCCTTAATACAAGTTGATTAATTTTTTTGTTACATGGTTTCAACTCTACTTCTTATGTTTGTGCTTGATCATCATGTTCAATACTCAGAAAATCCTTATAGTTTCTACATGTCATCAGGCACGGAGACAGGGGGGAGCAGCCGCTCCCCCTTCGCCGGTGATCTCCCCCCAGAGTACCCTGAGGTACAGTCTACAGAGCAACCATGGGAGCAGGGGGAGCAGCCGCTCCCCCTTCACCGGCGTTTTCCCCCCTCCACTGAGTTATGGACGCCTAAGGGGAGCGGAGGAGGAGTCGATCATCGACGTTCAGCAGAGGAGGAGTGGCTCATCGGCGTTTGGCATTCAAGATACAGAGGAGGCCAGGAGGGGGAAGGGTGAAACGGTGCGTTTGGAGGTTTGGCCGAAAAAAATGGAGATTTGGCCGGGAAAAATGGAGGTTTGGCCGGAAAAAATCGAGGTTTGGCCGGAGAACCTCGCCGAAAAAATGGAGGTTTGGTCGGAAAAAAATGAAGGTTTTGCTCCGCTCCCCTTTAGAAAATTTTCTAGATCCGTCACTGCATGTCATTGCAAGGTTTGGGTTCTTGGGTCTAAAATTGTACCAATAAATAGTTGTGCAATTTTTTAATTAATAGAGTTTCTTTTAATAGGAAATGGTGGAGATATTAAGTATTTTGTAAATTGAGTTTTAATAAGTCAGTCACTCATAAATTTTGGTCAATCGTCAACTACACTCTTAATATCCGATGTCACACCTCATATGCACCACTAACCACTTATATGCTACTCTTTACTATTGTTATATCTTAAATGGAAGCTCCAACAATGTTTTCACTAATACTAATTCCTTAAAATATAGGGTGCTGGATTTTTTACACCCCACTCTCATCCAATTGTTGAATCAATTTTAAAATTTAATTAAATATTGATTTATAAAATAATCAACTATTGGATGAGAATGGGGTGCAAAAAGCTCGGCTCCCTATAAAATTTCTCTAAATATAAGATAACAACTTCGTCATATTTATGTCATTTTCTGATAGGCCGAATGCTCACTTTAGTACTCCAACTTGTTCAGAAAATCTGTTCCGGTATCCAAACTATTAAAGTGTCCCCGTAGGTACCTTAATTTTCAAAAAATGACCTCGTAGGTACCTCAACTTTCAAAAATTGTACCATTTCATTACCTAATAAGTGTCACGTGTCAACATTTGGTGAGTTTGACTTTTAAAAAATGTCAGCCTTTAAATTTTCTCTCGCGCAACCAGAAGTTGAGACGTGGCGCTGAGGTAGTAAAATGGTGTACTTTTTGAAAGTTGAAATATCTACGTGAACACTTCAATAATTTGGGTACCGAAACGAATTTTTTGAATAAGTTAAAGTAACAAAGTGAGTATTCAGTCTATTTTATATAATGTTAAGAAAAGGCCTTTAACTTGAAGATAGAATAAAATCAGGTCTCTTAAAGATTCAAATCAATATGGATAGTGACTTCAATCATATAAAACAACCGGCCGGCAGTGAAATGTTGGAAAATATGGTGTGATTTAATAAAAAAGAGTGTGACATTTGACAAATATATATATACACGAGCTTAAATTTCGGAAGATTCCCATTTTTCTGTGCCCACACAGTACATCAATTTTGCTACATTTGCACATTGCATTATTTGCCTTGCCAACTGTAAAGCCCTCTCTTTCTGGCACATTTTATGGATCCATTGCCATCTCTTATTAAATCCTCTTGCTTTATTCAACTTAATTGGAACATAATAGCTGAATTATTGTTGGTAATTGTTACTGTTACTAAATTATTCTTACCTCCGAAATAGCTGAAATAATTGCAGTCAAATATTTATAACTTTTATTCGGTATCCAAGGCACTAATAAGGAAGTTCTCAAACACCAGCTGATTATGTGTATATGGGAGCGAAGGTTATATGTAAAACCAGAAGAAAAATAAAGGACTTGCAGAACACAAAGAAGCTGAAGCTTTAGACACACTTTGCAGGGGCAATTAATTAAACTAGAAATATTATAGTTCAATTCAGATGGTGGACTTCAAAAGAAAATTTCCCGTAATGTCCCTAAATCATTTTGAAAAAAAATAAAATTCAAAAGGATCCTTTTGTGACTTTGTATGCTGCTGTGTTAAGTTAAAATTCGATCAACGCCGGATTTTACCTCACATGGTAATACTATTTTTTTTTTTTTTTTTTTGAAACTCACATGGTAATACTATTTACAATTAACTTGTAAAAAAAAAAAAAACTCCAGTTTGATCGTAAGCGTTTCGTTCCCGTTTCGTCATCATCTTCTTCTTCCACCATTAACATCTTCAACACCCAATAATACTCTCCTTCTTCTTGAAGATGAAGAAGAGATCGTATGTGAAAATGACCGACTTCTCCTTCTCCGATCTCCCACTTGCCAATTCGAATTTTGCGCCTCCGGAGCAACCCCAAAACAAGCAAACCAATGCCTTAAACTCCGGCCGAATCCCGACCAATCCGCCGTCTCTTCCGCCGCTACCTCTCCCGAGACTACCCCCTCTTTCCTCCCACGATATTCTCCTCGATACCCTTCCGCCGTTGAATCCGCCGTCCATTTCCGTATACACCACCGGCAATTCTCTCGCTCCGCCAATTCCTCCGGCGAATCTCCCCACCGCGTAACCGCCGCCCGGCAGCCGCCAAACTGTGAGGCCCGCCGGCTCCTCCTCCTCCCCCTCGCCGGATTCTTCATCCCGGGGCAATTCGTGCCGGCAAACAGGGCAATAATTCCGAATTGAGAGCCACGGGCGAATGCAATCGGAATGATAAATATGTTTACACGGCATTTCTCTTGCCTCTGATTTTAACTCGAACGCCTCTTTGCAAACCGCACAATGAGATTCCATTGATATGTGAGTCTCGTTTATGATTACCGTCGGCATCGATTCGATTGCTGATTTCGACGCCGGAGAATTCTCGTTCCGGCCAATTCCGTTGACTTCAATCTGAGATATTTGCTCCAATAATCTCTCGAATCCAGATCCGAATAAAATTTCCGCCATTCCTCTCGGTAATGGGCGCAACCCGAACCCGTTTCCACCATCGTATAACAATTCAAATCCTCTCCCACTACCGTCGCTTTCTCCCCCATCAGAATGCGATCCTCCTCCTCCTCCACCGCCGCCGCCGCGAAGCACAATCAAAGGGTTAATTGGGGATCGATCGCCGGAGATCCTACGGGTTCTACGAACCGGGTTGCGATACGTACGCGGAATTAACATAGCAGCCGCTGAATACGGCGGAGAAGGGAATCTCCGGCGAGAAAAGTCGTCTTCTTCGGCGATCTCAAACTGTTCAACGAAGCCGGATCGACAGTGAAGACAAGTAATCCGAATGGGGCTGAGTCCATCGGCTGCACCTGTAACACCAATAATGCGACGGCGGTGATCACATGGAATTTTTCCCCTCAGATGATTAATGGGAAAGGGGGAATTTGAGGGGAAAGAAAGGAAGAGGATTTGGTAGCGTGGAAAGAGGATTTAGGAAGAGGAAATGAATATTTTGTGCTCCTAATTCATATCCCTCGCTTGTGATTTCTTTTCCAAAAAAATTGTTATTATAAAAAAGTTTTAATTTACCTGTGAAATAGCAGTTAAGATCTTTCTTTGAATTTAAGTACCGATGTAGATGAGGGTAAAAAACATAACGTACATGTACTTAGCATTTGATTTTCTATTTTAATATTCTTGGAAACAAGATGAAAATTACATTAAAAAATAACCCTACTGTAGATTTTCCAATCTCCCATTTAAGCTATTTTCTTTCATTCACAGCTTAAATTTGCCTCTCAATAAAATTATTAAGACTTTCATTTCTTTTTTTCATCAAATAAATTTCACCGATTGTATGATTTAAGGTCATTTTATTTTGGGCTAACAAAGGTTAAACATAACTTGTTCTTTTAATCAGAATTATTTTTATACATTTCCAATGCAATATCACATGTGAGAAGTTATTGTCTAAATCGTTTAAAGCATCTTTCAAAGAGATATTAAAGCGTATAATCTTGTCAATAAATGGAAATTCAAGAAAAAAAATATAAGCAAACTATAATCAAAGGTTAGTTTGATTGAAAATGTGAAAGCGAAGAGCAAAATTGGAGGGAACAATTTATTAGCGCTCGAGAGAATTTGGATTAAAAATATGATTTTGAAATCACACTAAAAGACGTGTGAAAGTTGTAGAATTAGTATGAGCAGAATTCAAGCCCAGAATGTGGGTGTTTAGGTAGGAAGCCCCACCCACTAAAGCTATGTTGTTAAGTTCAGTTCAGCAAATTTAATTTCAAGTTCAATTTCCTATCAAAACAAAAAATTAAAGTTCAATTTAATTTTGATATTTTATTTACTAAATTTCAGTTAAGTTCTATTCAATACTTATTTAATATGTTTTGGTTCAATAGAGTATTTATTTAATATGGGTGGAATCAAAGATGCCCCACCCTAGTCCTTTTTCAGGCATCTTCGTTGGTTGTTTGCTCCTAATACCATGTTTATCTTTGCCTATACTGGATAGAAAGTAATGACAAATGATTCTTGTGTATGTTTTACGCTTTGAAGAGATAACAATAATTTTCTGATTAAGCGAATAGTAATTAAGTTATTCATATGTTTTAAACTTTAATAAAAATGATTTCCTTATTTTTATTGTCTGTTTACAATAAGCTCATAGGTTTACGCTACAAACATCGTGCACTTGAGTCGAATTCTTCCACCAATAGATTTGGACTTGTACCTGTTCAAGAAAGAAGGACATGGCAGCTTTACCGCAGCTAGTTATTTGTTGGAATTTATGTAAGAGGAGAAACAAAATGATCTTCGGGAATCATTGTATTATAAAAGGCACTATCTTTAGATTCTATTCAGACTTTGGTTTTCATCAACTTTTTCTCTTAAAAAGTAATTCTAACAAATTCTCATTAAATATTGAAAGTTAAATATAACATATTATCGATTCCAATCAGTCCAAATAGGATAGCTAACATTAACAATAATAACTAATTATCAACACCACCCATCCTCTCTTGTACATAAATTATTCAACTCGTCCATAAATAATGTTTCAAAAAGAAAAAAAGAATACAAATCAAACCATTTACAAAAACAAAATACAACAACAACAGCAAATGAAAAATAAATATAATGTCGTTAACAAATCTTATTCTTTGATATCAATAATATTCCTTATTAGTGAAAAAATGGCTTAAATGTTCTCACCACCATCTTAATCTGATCAAGTATCGAAACATATGATACAGTTCCATCATTCCCAGCAAGCACTCGGTACTTATCCTTTCGGGTAAAATTCGTGCACTCGAACCCTAATGTAGCGGCCAAGATCCTCTGAACATAGTTTGCTACATCATGTGGACTCTTACCAGACGAGCAAGTAGCCTCCATTGGCAATTGGTTCAAAAACGTTACTTCATACACCGGTCTAGGGTTCATAAAGAAGAAAATTGGATCCAACCCTTTCCACCCTCGGGCTGTAGTAGCATGGAAGAATCCCACCCGATAATTCATTGCTACCGGAACTATACGATCGGTCAATTCAGCGAAAAGTGCACTAAACCGGAGGAGGAATGGCTCTCGACATGTTGTTCCTTCAGGGCAGACTACTAGGTCACCTTTGGCTAATTGCCTTTTGATTTTCTCTGCATCGACTTCTCGAATTCGGGTTAATCGAACCGTTGGGATTGGGGATAGGATTTCGGATAATCTCGAGATGGAGTACGTGACTGCGGGAATTTTGCGCCCTAGAATTGTTGATAGTACCACCGGATCCATCAAGGTTCGGTGAGTGCAGACGAATAGTACGCCGGTGTTTGTGCCAGATGCTGGCGGTGGTGGTTTTCCTTTGACAATTACTCCGCCGCCAAAAAGTGAGGCCACGTAGGGTTTAGCCCACATTGGCAACATTAGTCCGACGACTATTCGGATCATTGCAAGTATGATGCCAATTGGAATCCAAAGGATGATTAGGAGAGCTGTGAACGCCGTTGGCCGCTTCACGAGCCGGCCATCGTGGAATATCACCGGGTGAGGGCGGATTAGTTCATGGTCATTTTGTTTGTGGCTCGGGAGAATCGGTGGTTGCATATGTTCCTGTAACATAAACTAAGATTAATTATTTCACAAAATTTTGCTATGAGGTAATGATGTGAGCTAGATCAATGAAATCCAGACATCCAAGAGACAAAGCACACAATTATGAATAACAAAATATATAATTTGGCCTTGTTTTCATATTTTTATAAATAATAAAACAATATCAAATTGAATTTGTGTAACTTTTATGTAAAATAAAAATTTGTTACTCCAAATGAAAAATGAATACAATTAAGTTTAATGAAATTTATGATAAATGAAGTTGATATAACATATTAATTTAATTTTTTAATTCTTGAAGAAACTAACACTCACCTTGCAAAGGGATAAAAATGAGGAACCCTTTCTTCCAAGTCCTAAAGTAGGAGTTTCGTCCATAAACACCTTAGCAATTCTATTAGAGATAAAAGCATCAATGTTACCATCCTTAACCAAACCCGTTGCATATCCGAACCGATTCACCCAAAGCTCGCAACCAATAACTTCATCTGCTCGCAAGTGCTCCTTCACGAATCTTTCGGCCATAACCCGTGGCATTTTAGTGACCACAACTCTTTTACCATATTCACTAAACACTCTCCATGCTTCCAAATCAATATCATCCATAAGAAATTTAGGCAAAACGGCCCTTGATACTGCTTGGATATCTGAATAAGGCACTCCCATGGTAGCAACAAAGATCATCAACTTTAATCCAGCATCACCAAACCCTAAAGCATCAAGCAACCGGATCAACGGCCAAAAGAGCAACAACAAAGCAAAACGAATTAGACCCGATGCTTCAAATGCTATTAACATGAAGTAGGAAAAAGTATCCGGGTCCTTTAGAAGAGTTCCTTCGAGCTCGGAAACAATTGATTTTGATTTCATCATTTGTTTTTGTGTTTAAGAATGAAAGTATCAAAGGTTGTGTTTTGATTGTGAGATGAAATTGATTTTATGGGATAAAAAGATGAAGAATACAAATGAGTTAGGATTGACTAGTATGTATATGGGGAATGAGGCAGTTTATCAGTTTGCAACTACCTCTTTATATACTTGTTCAACGGCTACTTTTGCCACTTGCAAATAGGTGGATATATCTGCAAAGAAAATTGCATAATACGCCACGTTACTATACAAAAGATTGATAACTTAACTCCAACAACTATTTATTGGTGTATTATTTTAAAATATATACATATTTTTTGTATTTCATTTGTTTATGATTTATTTTTTTGTGTTGTACACCTACTTTATGTCTCCGTGCCTTATTGCATCGTTAATTGGGTCAGTAACCTAAATTATACATTTTGTTATTCAACTGTTTATGCAATAGGTACAGGGACAGGGACTTAACACTTGTGACACAGTATATTTAGGTCAAATTTTATACACACTTTTTTTTTTTAGTTTTCTAGATCTATCTAGATATTTAATCTTCTTTCGTATCCTCAATTTGTCGTAAATAATCGTGATTGCAGTAGATTTTTGTATCTCTTTTCTAAAATTTAGGATTTTCATGAAATCAACGTCTTTGATTTTATTTTTCTCAAGCCGTTCACAATTTTTCCATCTTTTAGTTATCTTAACTTTTTTATTCTTGAAGTAACTTGTTACTGCAACCTAAATGATATTTGCAATTTTAATATACAGACAATCTCCAGTTGATTGTTTTATATAAAGTATAAACACAGTCTTAAATTAGTTTAAACTTTTTCGGATGTAAATGAGGGAAGCTTGCAAGAAAAATTTGAGTAGCTAAGAATAATATTTTTGGCTTTAGAAGATACCCGGAAACTTTATAGAATGAATTTTCTTGTGAAATATAATTAGGTAAGGTTGGTTTGAAATTATAAAAATAGTTAGGAATTTTCGTCCACTAATAAACTATGCTACGCTTCAGTTTATCCAACAACACGGTTAACATATACATGATACAGGCTACAAGTATTTTTATATGCATATATATACAATATTATTGATTTTGTTATACTATTACAATATCGTTATTTCTTTTGTCACGTTTTTGTCAGTATTCTTTTTTTAAAATTCTGTCATTTAGCATGGAACTCACACACAGTGGCGGAACCAGTGGAGGGCGGAGGGCCGCCCTCCCTAATCACCGGAAAATGAACCCCTTGATATGTATGCCTCGGCTTGTGGCAGCGATTTCTTCCGGCGCCGCCCTTCCCGTCTGCAACTCTCTCACTGTTTTCGTTTCTAGTCTCTTCTGTATTTCTGTTTCTTGACTTTTGCCCTAATCCACTAATCAAAACGAAGTCGTTTTGGTTTCAATTTAACTAAAGGAGAAGATACGACGTCGTTCTCCTGTAATTCACTTAAGTTATATGTACAAAGTTCAAACCCTTTGCCCAGACAAAAATCAATTTCTACACTACGCTTTCCATAGAGGCTGAAGTGAGCGACCGAGCCTCTGCATTATCTCTGCCACCGGCCAGTGGCAACCAAATTTCCGATTGAATTTTGTTTTTCTAGTATGGAATATTGTCTGTCATTTTTCATTCTATTATCATAATTTTATTGACTAATTATCTGATTGAAAATACATTCTAGTTTGAATTTGATATTCTCTCTTTCAATTGATTGATATATGAAAGTGAAAAACCCATATCATATCACGCTCGACATTTTCGTGTTTTGCAAATAATATTTATATGTGCTATAAAATTTTTATATACAACACTGGTGAGAAAAATAAGAACGTGCATACAGATTAGATGCTTTATTTGTATTTAGATTGGATAACAAAATACATATTTTATGATCAATTGTTTCCATGGATCTGGTATTTCTAAAATTGAGGAGTGTACAACTTTGTCATTCCTATACTTTAGAGAATCCATATTTGTTTTAATGGTGTGACGTGAATAGGATTTATATCAGTAGAGCTAAATAAAGTTTGAAGTTTAGTAAAATTGTTCAGTAGCTCTTTGTTCTTGTTGATGTCTTGTGGATATTTTTCTTATAATATTGAAGAGTATTTGAAGAGCACGTTGAATCTAAAATGCTCTATGCAACCCGTAAGTGAGAAAACAATTTGAATTAGAAGTTGCGTTGATACATTTCGCCTAACAAAAACTTCTCCGAAAAATTTTTCTATCAAAGTCCGCCCCTCCTCTCACAAGATCAAGGGATTACAAGACTGAGTACATTCAGTACATTCATATGCATGTTAATTGTAGTGTTGTAGTGAGAAGGATTTTCACTCAGTTTGATAAACCAAAATAATATCACCGGGCTCCTAATAGTGAAAAGGATATAGGCAATGCTCAAATGATTAGTAGTTGACTCATTTGAATAGATCATTTCATTCTAAAAAATACAACTAACAATAGAAAAGGGCAAGAGACATCTTGTCTTTTATTCTTTTATGTAAATGTCTATGTAACATTAGATGTGTGGTAGAGATTTTTATTCATTGGTGAAAAATGACAAAGTAATACTTAACGATAAAGTAAGATAAAAAAAACCCTTAACGATATCTTCAGGATAAGCATACAATCATCATTATGCTCAACTATATAGTTTAAAATTATGCTCATTCATATAATCAGGGACGGAGCCAGGATCAGAATTGGGGTGGGGTGCTTCAGCTAACAAGAGATCAACCGATGATCATAAAGATTTAATCATAAATTTTGATAAATATATATATAAACTATCTAACAAATAGAAAGAGCACTATGATTCCATAAACTTCAATTCTTTAAAGTTTGATACCGTAATACTCAAAGGGCGCTTCACAGAATTACGGTAAAAAAGGGTAAATCTATGTACCATACCTAATAATTTATAAAAAAACTATGAATAATTTTAGTAATTATAGTTTGACGAGAATCTTTATAAAATAACAGGATTTCACATAAGAGCAAACTCATCCCCTTCCCCACCGACAACATCTCACACCGGCGTCGTTCTCGTCAACTACGCCATGGAAGAATTCTCTCATCTCCCCTCTTCCATTGCAGCCAGTCCAAAGAAGAAAGGGAGGCGGTCCAAAGAAGAAGCCGACCTCAACGTCCGTCAAAGCCGGTCTTTAGTTTCCAATCGGTAGGATCGGCCGATCTTTGAAGAAAGGCAGATACGCTCAGCGTGAAAGGAAGCGGAGCTCCGGTCTACCTCGCCGCCGTGCTCGAGTATCTCGCCGCTGAGGTATTAATCTGATCTTCCCTCTATCTAATTTTGTAAGCTATGCTAATCATCTGAAATTGAGCCATGGATATGCCTTTCTCTACAGTCCAATAGTCAATTAATTACTGGAATGTCTATTTTTCCAGATCTAGTTTGTGTGCGATTGAATCTGTGAAATTGTAATCCTGAAATGTTGAATTATGAATTAGGTATTGGAATTGGCTGGGAATGCAGCAAGAGATAACAAAGAAGAACAGAATAACACCGAGACATATGATGTTGGTTAAATTATTATTTTAGGAAATTCATGTAAAATTTTCAGAATGGTTTTTGTAGCATTTAAAAGCCACATTTATTGTTTCTCGCATTGGTTTTATTTTCCTTACGGGATTGCTAATCTCCAACTTTACAAAAAGTGTAATTTTCGAGTTTAGTTGATGAAAGAAAGGAAAATATACTTTTACGTTCAAAGGGATCCCCTGTTCTTCCATCAAATATTCTACTTTTTCCCGGATACTCGGGTTCAAATACCCACGGATTTGGTGTTTGCTTACTGGCTTCATATAATTCAGAAAACACTAGTTTTCTCGAAGCCTCTTGTTCATATCTCTCATCAAAGGGTGATATTCGATAATGTCTATCTAGCAGACCTCCCGCTAACCCGAGTGAGCATTCAAATATCTGTCCTACATTCATTCCTGAAGCAGGGACCACGTTAGCATACTTGGCCTTGCCGCCTCTTTGACTTCAGCATTCGTGCAGCTCAACATTCTTCGACTGATCTTCTTTCTCCCAAAGAGGGAAATCTACAACAAAGTGTTATACCTTTTCAAATTTTGGGATAAGAGTTTTACATTATTTGTGTAAAATTGTTATCTCGATTTCATTTTGGGATAATAATTTTACATTGAATGTATAAAAGTGTTATACCTTTTCAAATTGGGATAATATTTTCCGTAACAACAATGCTGAAATGAAAAGTATTATACCGATTTCAATTTGGTATAATTTTTTTATAATTATAGTGCAAAATTGATATACCTTTTAAAAAACGGTATAATACTTTTACATTAACAATGCAAAAGTATTATACTTTTCTGAAATTGGGATAACATTTCAGTAACAACATTGTTGAAATGAAAAAAAAAATTATACCGTTTCAATTTGGGAATATTTTTTCATAATTATATGCAAAACCGGTATACCTTTACAAAAATGGTATAACAATTTGAAGTGAAAAAAAAATTTCGTCAAAAGTATATCATCATTGATCTTTTTTTAAAGATAAAAATATAACGAACAAAATATTTTAAAAAATTGTGTCAAAAAAATCAACGGTTTAAGAGATATTACCGTTTAAAATTTGAAAAACAAAATTAATTTGGAGAGAGGTAGTGGGGACCACAAAAAACAAGGAGAACTCAAAATATAGTATTTTGTGAAAATGAAGTACTTTTATAAATATTTTACTCCTTCATAGTAAAATTATAAACACACCTCCTATACATAATATTGGCTACAATTATCCTACTCAAA
>CAOJBJ011978328.1:0-21963 GCA_948291685.1 Euphorbia celastroides | reverse complement strand
GTGAGATGGTGGCTATTGGCTCGACTTCCACCCATTTAGAGAAATGGTCTACCGCCACAATTATCCACTTCTTCTGGTATTAAGCAGGGGGCATGGGGCCGATGATATCAATCCCCCACGTAGAAAAGGGTCAGGCCGACCTGATCGTGGTCCAGATAGTGGCAGGCACCCATATATTCCGAGCATAAGCTTGACATTCTCTGCACTCCTGCACCATATTAGTGGCGTCTAGCTCTATTGTCGGCCAGTAAAGGCCTAACAGCTTTGCCTTCCTCACCATGGCATCCTTCTTATCATGGCCTCCGCATATTCCCTCGTGCACCTCTCTCAACACGTAATCGGCTTCCACCTTGCCAACACATTTCTTCCAAGGGTGGGTCAGCGACATCCAATGTAGGGTATCTCTAATAAAAGCATATTGGTACGACTTCCTTATGACTTTTTGAGCTTCAATTGGGTCTTCTGGCAGCTCATTAGTCAGTAAGTACTTCTTCATCGGGGTGTACCACTCGTCCTCTTGCTCGATAACCATGACCTCTGTGCCTTGATGAATGCTTGGCAGCTCTTGAGTTGTATAGCACAAGGGATTGAATTTTCCCCACACGGGTCTGAGGCGGCTTTGGCGAGCCTGTCTGCTTCTACATTTTGCTCTCGGGGGATATGGATCAGCTCGAGGGCGGTACCCCCAGCTTTAATCTGCTCGGCGAGCTCTTTGGCCTTGGCCAAATATTGAAGCATGTTCATATCCCGAGTAGCGTATCCTCCTCCGAGCTGATTGACTACCAACTTGGAGTTGCTCTTAATGCGGGCGTGGTTTGGGGCAATGGCTTTAATGGCTCGGAGAGCCCACAAGAGCACCTCGTATTCAACAGCATTGTTCGTGGCTTTCCACAATAGCCTGACAGCCTGGCTGAACCGAATGCGTCCGGGGCCCATCATATATACCCCGACTCCTCCGTGCTCTTGATAGGAACTTCCGTCTATGTGAATGGTCCACATGCCCTCATGATTTTCGCCTTTTTCTTCGGACGGAACTTCTACCACAAAATCTTCCAATGCCTGTGCTTTGAAGGCTTTTCTTGGCTCGAAACGGACATCTAGCTCGGAGAGCTTCAGTGCCCATTCTGAGATTCTCCCTGTGATCTCAGGTTTCTGCAGTGTCTTCTTCAGTGGCAAGTTGGTTCTCACTACCACTGTGTGACTTTAGAAGTAATGCCTAAGCCGCTGAGAGGCAATGATAACAGCATAAGCGGCTTTCTCCAGCCTGGGGTATCTTAGCTCGACATCCTTCAACATTTTACTGTAATAGTAGACCGGAAGTTGCTCCTTCCCTTCTTCCCGGACCAGCACAACACAAATGGCCTCATCACTTATATATAAGTATAGTGGCTCGCCACTCTGTGGTTTGCTTAACATCGGGGGTGAGGAGAGGAAAGCTTTTAATTCTTCGAAGGCCTTGCTGCATTCTTCAGTCCACGCAAAGTTCTTGATATTCTTCAACGTCATATAAAACGGCAGGCATCTTCTCGCCAACCAGGATATGAATCTCCCCAAGGCATTTACTTTCCCATTTAGCACTTGGACATCATTCACTGTCCTTAGTTGTGCTAGCTCAGTGATCGCTTTGATTTTGTCCGGGTTAGCTTCTATTCCTCTCTCGGACACCATATAGCTCAAAAATTTCCATGCGGACACCCCAAAGGCGCACTTCTCCGGGTTCAACTTCAAATTGAAGTCTCTGCAAATCTCTAAGACCTTCTCCAGGTCGGCCGCATGTGTCTCCTTGGACTTACTCTTCACCACCATATCATCCACATAGAGCTCCATGATATCCCCTACTAACCCTTCAAACATCTTATTCACGAGAAACTGATAGGTCGCTCCAGCATTCTTCAGGCCGTAGGGCATTACTTTGTAACAGTATGTGCCCTCGTGAGTGATGAATAATGTTTTCCCGACGTCAGCTTCCTTCATCGGGATCTGGTTATATCCTGTTTTTGCTTCCAACATCATCATGATTGCGTGCCCAGCGGTGGCATCTACCAACATGTCAATATTGGGAAGGGGGTAGGAGTATTTTGGGCAGGCTTTGTTCAGGTCGGTGAAGTCCACGCACATCCTGTAGGTTCCGTTAGGTTTGGCTACCAACACTACATTAGCCATCCACTTTGGGTATTTCACTTCTTAGATGTGGCCCACTCTGGTTAGCCGTTTTACCTCTTCTGAAATGACCTTCTGTTTCTCTGGCCTGAAGTTCCTTCTTTTCTACTTGACTGCATTCACCTCGGGGTCAATGTTCAGTTCGTGTTCAATGACTCCTGGCCTAATTCCAGTTATGTCACTTTCTTCCCATGCGAACTCACCCATATACTTCTCCAACACACGTACGATTTGCCTTTAGAATTCAGGTTCCAGGGCGAAGGTCACCCGAACTGGTTTGTCTTGAGCCAACATCATGGTGTGCAGTTCGCCTACTGGCTCGGATGACTTCGCTTCCTCCGCCGAGCTGGAAGGCATGGTCCTCAACGAGGCCATGTAGGTTTCCTGGGCTAGCTTCCTGTCTCCTCTTATCATTACCATCCCCTTATCAGTGTGGATGAGTAAGGCAAGGTGCCTCATTGAGATGACTGCTTCAGAACCAGAGATTGTACCCCGTCCGAGCAGAATGTTGTATGCGAGAGGGATGTCCACAATCAGGAACTCGACCTCTACATTCTAGAAAGGCGCTTCGTCGCTGATACTTATCTTCATGTAAATTGCTCCAAGGACTGGAACCGCATGGCCACTCACTCCCAATACTGGCGCCTGGTCAATGTCTAGCTTGTTCCGGTATCCACCATTACTCTCTTTACCATAAAATTCTCTACTACCATCTGAATCACAAGCGCATCTGAATGTGGTAGAGGTTTTCTAATGTGGGCGAAGCTATAGTAGGTAGCGGGATCACTTCGGCTGTTACTGCCTCTCATGCCCTCCCACTTTCTTTTCCCTCCTACTGCAATGATGTGAATAACACCCCGATGAGGAGGGGGGGGGTTGTCTTCCTTCTTTCTATTCTCCCCGACCTTCTCCTATCCCTTGCTCTTCATCTACTCGTGAGCAAAGTAATCTAATTTTCCTTCAGCAGTTCGTCTCGAGAGCTCTTCAGCCAACTGCCTGCAGTCTTTGGTGTCATGCCCTGCTCGCTTGTGGAATTCACAATAAGTGCCAGGGCGGCCCAGACGTGTCACCTTCCTCGGGTACTGGATGTTCTGCTTAGTGTTCTGTATCCAGTACAGCAATTCCTTCTTGGATGCCTTGAGAGGGTGAAACTCAAAGGCTGGCTCTCAGTGAGCCGGCTCGTGCCTTGGTCGGAAGGACCTTCCCCGATGCGGGTTGTCTGCAATTCAGACTGGAGGCTGAATGACTCTTCTGCTGCTTTTGTGGTTCTCGTATTTTACCTATTCTCTTGCCTTCGACATGATCTGTGTCAAGGACTTAGGTCACTATGTGAGTAGGACCTTAGACAAGTCCTCGTTGCCATAGTTGTTGGCCAAAGCTTCACACACCACATCCACGTTGCACTGCCTAATCTGCACAACCGTCTGCTGGAACCTTTCCACATATTCCGTCAAGCTCTCCAAAGGTTTCCTGATGAGACTCTGGAGATCTTGCATGGTCTTGTATGACGGAATAGATGTGATGTAATGCATCACGAAGTTCTTCTCCATCTGGTTGAAATTTGTGATAGATCCGGGCTCGAGGCTATCATACCAGAACGTGGCCGAACCCGTTAGTGTGGTCGAGAAGAGTCGACACATCATGGCATCGGTTGCTTCAGTTGTCTTCATGGCTTGCCTAAAGTTCTTAACATGGATGGTCGGGTCACACACACCACTATACTCTCGCAAGTGCGGGTACTTGAACTAGTGCGAAAACTTCTCTTTCAGGATTTCTGAGCTGAAAGGTGATTTCGTGTTCTCCACCTCGGGAATAAGGGGATCAATTCCAGCGTCGGCCAAGATAGCTTTGACCTGCTTAGCTATTGCTTGGCTCACATTCACGCCCTTCTCCGCGCTTCTCTTCTTCTCACGGTGCCTATGCCTTGAATCACAGGATTGAACTGATGAGTCCGAGGAGTCTTCCCAGCTCAGGCTTTTCCTTTTGTGGCCCGACGAGCATTCTGGACGCCTTTTTACACGCCGAGTCTACTCGGAGCCTTCATGGTAGCCCTTACTAGATACTCTAGTTCGCCCAGCTCGGGGCTCCTTCCTTTCTTCCCTTCTATCATGTGTGACAGTTTGGGAATAGGTGGTCGTCTCCGGGCTGTGGTGCCATTCCTCCCTTCGATACACATGACTTTGCTTTCAGTGGTGGGACAGAGGCATACCATATGTAGGTTGCCTTCTCCGCTGTCTCGACTCTTCACTTTGCCTAGTGAGCTCCTGCTGCATGTTTACGGCGTTCACCGAGTCCTGTACTTGCGCCATTTGATGGAGGAGTTGCTTAGTGATGGTTGCCAGCTCTCTGGTCGCTGGGTCCGCTGCAGTAGTCCTTCTCTGGTCCATCTGTGCATCAAACTCCGGCGTTAGGAGGGCGAAAGGCATGAGCCTTTCGTTCATGTCATATACCGGCGGTTGAGAAGGGTTTTGGGGCTTAATTGTGTTTGGTGGAGGAACAACAGTAAGTTGGTTTTGAGGGATAACAGGGGTTTGGTTTTGAGGAGCAGCAGAGGTGTTGGTTCCTCCTTGGTTCGTCGGGACTTTGAGCACCGGAGGAGGTGTAACAAAGTCCATCGTCTGGTTTCTACTTTTATCTGCCATTTGTTTGCAGGATTTGCTCTAAAGGGAGAGATGAATGATAGGATCCACGCTCACCGCACCAATTTGATATCGTGAATCCAATATCCAGTCTCCTTAGGTAACTGCAAGACAAGAACACCGTCAGGGGGACCGGCCGTTGTAGGAATGAAATCTTGATAGAATTCGAAAAAACAAAATCGAGCCAACAACTTCTGAGGCTATGAAAAAGAACACTCGTGGATGCTACGCCCCTTGACAAAACCAAATATTTTTACTTTGAGTTACCCAATATTTTCTTCCAGGTAAAAATGAAAAATAAAAAATTTAAGAAAAAAATAATTGGATTCATAAAAATAAGTAATTGCCTTTAAGTGTTGGACATAACTTGAATAACTGAATAACAAACACTAGGGGAAATATCTATAATTACCACAGAAAGACCTATCTGTTTAGTTCCTTACCTGCATGAAAATTCTTTCCACAAGCTTGCTGAAAACTCAAGGCACAACTTTGTCTAGATCGATCTCGTGACAATGTAGTCCTTTTACCATTAACTGTACTAACAAAATTTTATTGGTTTGGTGACAAGAAAAAGAAAGTTGACCCACTGTTCCAGATAACTTACAAAGATAGGGATGTTTCTAGTAAGTTATGTCATTCCGTAATTATTTTCCTTCTCATTTGATGATAACAGTTTAGTGAACAATAAAATGAACATAGCTAGAATAGTCAACAATCTAACATGGATTGAATAATTTCACCGACAAAATGTAGACCACTCATCAAGTATATCTGTTTTTCTACTTCAATGTTATGTAGACAATATTCAATCCAATAATAGAGAAGACAAAATATCGAATACCTCAATGCAACTAACTATAGAAACCCTGATTATAAGAAGTTAAAAAATGCTACTTACAAAATAGTATGAATAATTAGTCTCCTCAATTAGAGGTTTGTTCATGGGATTTCCATATTTTAGGAGAATGTTTTCTCAGTACGTATTGTATCTCATTTATTTGAGAAAAGATGTTTCATAGGAAGAAATTCGGATGGTTGGGTGTATATGTCTACATAATGTATTTTCTTAGCTGAATTTCATTCCTCTAATTAGCATTTTTGAAATTTTATTCTCTCAGATCTTGGTCATTTCAGTGGAAGAAAAATGGAATTCCTTACTTCCGTAGTTGGTGCCATTGGGGGTGAAATTGCAAAATACACAATAGTCCCTCTAGGACGACAAATAGGCTACTTACTATTCTACAATGGTAACATCAACAAAATGAGAGAAGTCATTAACAAGTTGAATGATCAGAAGGCCTCAATCAATCTATTAGTCGAAGCTGCTGAAAGGAACGTGGATATTCCTTATCATTCGATGAAAACATGGCAAAGAAATGCTAATGATACCATTGCATTGGCCACAAACTTTCTTCTCGAAGAGGATACCTTAAGAAACAGAAAATGCCTGAATAATCTTTGTCCATATCCAAAGTCGCGGTATTCACTGAGTAGAAAAGCTACAAAGATGAAGCACGAGATTATTGTGCTACTTTGTGAAGCAGAGAAATACAATATAACCAATTTGCATGCTCCTCCGCCTGCATTGATTTTTCTGCTAAAAGTTAGATAATGAATTCAAATCTACAACTTGATATCATGTATTGTATCAAGGGAAACAATCTCTATGTTTGCTGCTATATGCATGGAATAGAATTTGGAACAAGTGGTAATATACTATAACAATGGCGAAAGAATTCAACTTGAAGCCACATTAATTTTGTAATTATCTTGAACTAATGATATACATCAATATTTTAGAAATGTAAATAATTAGAGCTAGGCTCTAAGATACTAATTTGTAATAACTTGTAATAGTATTGCCAACATGACCGTTAAATTGCATTGCAACAACAAAAACTATATGCTATTAGCTTATGGAAGTGTTTTAACGGAAAAAAGAAAAAGAAAAAAAAGTGGTAGCGTTCTTGAAGTACATGGCAGGAAAAAACTACTGATGCTACAAAATATTTTTTGGGAAAATATTAGCTTATACATTGTAGAATTAACAATACATGCTATTACAACTTTAGAAGAGTAATATGCAACGGTTAATCGATTTGTTAGTTGTTATGTTCTTATCCATTGATTGAAGCAATGGATTTTAATCCATCATTTTTATTATTGATATGATTAATGATGATATTGATGGCACTCTTAAATAATATTTTGTTTATGTTTTTTCTTCTGGCAACATGGCACATATTGAAGAGCCTTGGAAAAGTAGACATTAAAAGCCCCTTAGATTTCAGCATGAAGATATGTCTGGCAACTGGACACACAAGTAGAGTCAAATATCTGAGCATATCCAACTGCAACACATTACTGAATGCTATTCCTCATGAAGCGATAAGACGCGTTCAAAAGCTAGAAAAACTCCAAGTGAAGAGTTGTGACTCTGTAGAAGAAATTTTTGAGTATGAAGGAGTACATATCGATTAATCTCAAATCTTGAAGAAATGAATTTGGAATCTCTCCCCAATCTCAGGCATATATCCAACAATATTCCAAGAAGCATTGCTAGCTTTCATAAGCTAAGAAAGTTGGATGTTTATAGGTGCAACAAGTTGGAACACATTTTCTCCATCTCGTCCGTAAGGGATCTCGTACAGCTAGAAGAACTAAAAATAACTGATTGTGATGGAGTGGAGCATATAGTTGAAGAAGAAAAGGATGAAGAAATCACCACCAAAATTGTATTCCCGCAACTACGGCGTATCGACATTTCTTATTGTAGTTCGGGTTCATTCAAGATTAAATGTTTCTACAAAGGGATTAATGCACTTGAATTTCCTACATTGGGGAGACTGAGTTTGGATAGATGTTACAACATGACAGCTTTCTCAAATGGATCATCGTTGAGTACGCCGATACTACAACAAGTTCGAATAAACAACAACAACAACTATCCATGCACTGGGGACCTTAATCAAGACATAAAGAACAAGTTATGCTCGATTCTATATGCTATTTATTTCTATATATGAAGATGAGCTCTTTGCTCCTTACGAAAACTGCCGACCCTAGTTGGGTTTATAAAAATGTATATAAATTGCATTTCACATTTGAAAAGACATTACATATATATATTGAATTAAACACTAATAATAATAATAATAATAATAATAATAATAATAATAATAATAATAATAATAATAATAATAATAATAATAATAAATTTTATCTACACATTTTCACAAAAGATATACTTGTCACAAACACACAAAATAAATTTTATAGGATCACTTGAATTCTTTTAATATATAACTCGAAAATTTTCAACTCAAGTTACATAAGCTAGAGATAAATTGTTGACATTGTTGGTTTAAGGTGTGTTAAGAATTAATATTTAAGGATCGAGGAATTGTTTTTCAATTCCATTTCTTATATGTAGAAGACTTGTAACTATTCTAAAAATATGAATTAAACTTAAGTGAATTACTTCATAAATTTAAATTTTACATAAGGAGATAGTGATTCCATTTGGATTCATGTATGCATCAATGCCTTGTAAACTAATGTCTGTTGTTTTCCTTACACACGTCACCAATGAAAGAGGTTGGAGTTGGTACATGTGGAGGAGGGTGAACATGTGACTAGGGTATGTCGAACTACAAAAGAAGGCTCAAGCGGGATTCGAGATTTGAGAATTACAAGTTCCGACAATTCTCACAGACTGTCCACTGTCATTCCTTTCAATTTACTCAAAAATCTTCGTGTTGGATGGTGTCATTCAGTGGGGAAGATATTTCACTTGGATGAACAAACATCATTCTCTAATCTCAAATCCATAAAGCTGGATCATCTGGATTTTCTCAGGCATGTATTCGTCAGGTTCAACAAAAACCAAAAATTATTCGTCGGCTTTCAACAACTCTCAAGTTTATAGGTCGGAAATTGTGGGCAGCTAGAAAATGTATTACCGGTTTGTGTAGCTCGAAGTCTTCCACAGCTGCAACTGCTAGAAATATATGATTGTTGGAGTATGCGGCAAATAATTGTAGAAGAGGAAGATGAAGAAGAACACTCAGAATATCGTGTTGCCTAAGTTAAAGAGTTTCAGACTCTCTTCTTTAATCGAACCTAAAATGTTTCTACGATGGGATTCGTGACATTGAATTCCCACTGTTACAAAGCTTGATTATAAAAGGTTGTGATAATGTGAAGACTTTCTCCAATGGATCAGTTTGCGCTCCAAAGCTTCAAGATTTGCAGAGGTTCCAAGGATTATCAATACAGTGGAAACCTTAATGTCATTTCTCGACAAGGGTACATTCATATATGTTATATTAATATCAGTACATGTTTGTTTATTGTATTTTAAACCAATTAATAATGCTCTTCCATCAGGTCCCACCACTGGAAAATTAAAAACTAAATTATTTTGGTGTCAATTATCTAACAACCAAATCATACTATATAGTTTAAGGAATACATGACGACTTTGCGAATTAATTTGATCATACACTCTTTTTGTGTTCGGATAGTTACGCTGTTTGGAGGTCTGCATTCAAGCTTTTTGGCATTCATGTGGTTATTCCCTCGACCGGGTATGAGTTCATTCTGTTGTGGCGAAGCTTTTTTCCTTCAGGAGTGTTGTATGATTTTGGCACTTCTCTGTGGTTCTACATGGTCTGGGCTATTTGTAAGAGAAGGAACAAGTTTGTGTTCGATGGCATTATTGAGGAGAGGGATCTTCTTTATGAATGTATTCATTTGTGTTGATTTGTCTTTAAGTGTAGAAAGCAACAGCTTGGGTTTGTGGTTTCGGATGTTTTTGTAAACCCGAATTTGCTACTCTCATGTAACTAATTACTTGCGCACTCTTTTCTTGAGAACGTAAGCCTTTATTTTATAAAAGAGAGCGGGTTATTTGTAGGCAAGTGGGAAAACCAACATTGTTGGAGACTCCGCCCCGGACACTTTTCCCGCTCGTACTTTTTCTCTTGGAGTGACTTATTGTCTCTTCGAGAGTTTTTCAAAAAAAATGAAAAAATGGCTGGACAGAAATTTGTGATATTTGTCAGGAATTTTCCAGATACTTTAGATATTACTTTAGCACATTACTAAGGAATTATGTATACTAATGGCATTTGTTTTCCTCCATACTTTAGTTTGAGAAGTTAACAGAAGTAAAATATGATATTCCTTTTATAAACAGAAAAATGGAAATATTACTTCCATATTATAAAGCAACATACAATTTCTTTAGATTTGAGTAACAATAGTGTGTTTAGTTCCTTGGGGGACATTCGATAAAATTGAAACGATACAGAGAAGATTAGCATGGCTCCTACACAAGAATGTCACGCATGAGTAGAAAAATGGTCCAAATTTTTTTTTTTCAAAAAAAACAATGGTGTGTTACTGTCAAAGTGGATAGCACATTAAGAATAGAGGTTATGTTGCAACACGTGATGCAGCCGTTGTCTTATTTAGTACTCGGTTATGATTTTTTCATTTTTTTTTTATTAACAAATAAGAAAAAAGAAACTAGGCTACAACAAACCTAGGGAAAGCAACACCCGCCAAATCCTGAGTGAGAAGAGACAAAATTATCGGGATTGGATCCGAAAACACATCGCAACTCAAAGGAAGAAAGCTCACCAGGTTTGCCAATGATCAACCACCCTATTACCTTCTCTATAAACATGTTGCAAAAGAACCTCCCAATCACGTTTGAACAATTCCTTGACCCCTCGTACGAGATCAAATAATCGTTCACATGCTCCGTGTGATTCTCAAAAGCATCTAAAGCAAACTTACAATCCATTGCCACAATAACCTGACGAAACCCCAAGCCAAAGACAATCCATCAAGAACACTCCAAAGCTCTACTCTCGCAATTGAGCACCGCCCAACTTATGCATGAATCCTCCTTGCCATTTCCCAGTATAGTCCCGAATCACAGGCCGACAAATCCTCACCACGCAACGAGCCATCTGATCTCATCTTCACCCCAACCTGTAGTTGGCGGTGACCAACCTTTTGGCTTGTGGTGAGGTTTGCTAGAGGGGCGGACGGACGGCGGGAGCAGCTGCTCCCCCTTGCCGGAAACCCCCTTATATTTAGGGTCCGCTCCCTTTTTGCTCCCCCTCCTCGAGATTTCCGCTCCCCCTTGTTGAATGATTGAACCAAAGAAAAGAATGAAAAAAAGAGTGAAGTGGAGACAAAGCTTGCCGGAGTTGGAGATGTTTAGCCGGTGATGAAGAAATGGAAGCCGAGAATAAAGTAAAATAGAAGATAAACAGGTTGGTGGAGAGATAAAAAAAAAAAAAGTGAATACATCAAGTGGGTTAAATTGATCACGATACACCAAGAAGAATTACATGAAGAAGAAGAAGAAGAAGAATTACATGTACCACACATATCATTCTCACTATAAAACATTTAATCGAACACCTTGTATACATCCTTTTAACATTATTATATTCATCACGATTGCATCATTTTCATCATTATTGCATCTCAAAAACAACAAAAAACAGAAAATAAAGTAAAATAAAACGAGAATCGAAATCAATTTCAACAAATCGTAATCGAAAAAAAGTTGGAAGAATAGAAGAAGGGATGAAAACTAATCGACAAGCATTCATTTTTTTAGTGATCGACAAACATTCATAAACTTGCATGTATTTTAATCTACCCATTTTACCTAAAATTTTAAGTCACTCTTCTCCTTATTGAACCATTTAAGAATTTGAGAATGTGTTCTATACTTTTTTTTGTATTACACACTTCATGCTATAGGAATGGAATTTAAGCTTGAGCATTATTTTGGAATTATCAAGGGCTAAAGTAGATCTATTACAACTGGGAGACTACTCCTCATATTTTGGTTAAATATCAAAATTCAAAAAAACACCGTTTATTCTAAGTAATATTTATTTATGAATATTATAATTATTGCTATGATTACTATAATTATTACTACAATGTAGGTTATGTTCATTTTGTTCAAAGAAGAAGAGCGAATAATAGAAAGGCCATCAAACATGAGGTTATAAAACATTAATGCACAAAAACTTGACATTATAAGATGTTAAAGAAATATATGAAAGGCTAAAAAATGGTTTAAATTCATATACAATAGGTTATAAGATGCTACCGGACGCTTAAATACATAAATATAAGGTTATACGAAGTTAAGCACAATTACATGATTACATAGGATGTTATAAGAGTTTTTGCAAATGATAAATTCAAATACATGTACAACAAGTTTTTAGGGTTATAGAATGTTGTGGTACACATATATTAAGTTATATGGAGTAACTGAAATATTAAAAGAAAAATTATGTAAAAAATATAACTATATAAATATAATTATAAAAATAAATAAATATAATTATAAATAAATACAATGTTTTAAAGAATTTAGTTGAAAAGATTAAGGGTTTGAGATATATAACAAGCATAAGTTATAACATTTAAATTATGTCAAATGTATCCGGACCTCCCTAAACTTATTCCCTTTTTTGTCCAGCACTCTTGAACTTTCAAAAATTTCTCCCGCTCCCCTAAACTTTCTAAAACGTGTCTCTCATCTCCCCTGGATAAGACGTGTCAACTTTTGGTTGGATGGAATGTTTGAAAAGTCAAACCAATAAGAATTCGATACGTGGCACCTAAGAGGGTAAGAGAAACTTTTGAAATTTTTTAAAGAGTGTGAGAGAAACTTTTAGAAAGTTCAGGGATCGAGAGAAATTTTTGAAAGTTTAGAGGTGCCGGACAAAAAAGTGAAAAAGTTCAGAGAGTCCCGATGAATTTAACCTTTAAATTAATTAAGAGAGTGTTTGCCGAGTGAATACTAAAAATTAAAATTATGTAAAATAATAATGGCTGGAATAGCAAAAATAACTTTTTGATGTATAGGTTGCCATTTCCCTTGAAATTTAGCTCAAAACAACTAGAAACTGAAGGCCCAAATACGGAGAAAACAGGGCTTAGGGCTCTCATTAACTAACAAAACGCATAGTTCCTTCTTCTCCCTCCCACCGCGACACCATGCTCACTGCCGATATTCCTCCCAATCAAACTATCTACATCAAGAATCTCAATGAGAAGGTCAAGAAGGAAGGTAATCGACCTTAGCCATTGTTCTAGCTTAGCATCTAATGTTGCTACTTTATTTATCCTTCCTTTTCCGAGCTTTCAGTTCCTTGTTCTCCTATTCTGTGGTTTTTACTGTCGAAATCGCAATTCAGTCTGTTTTGGGCGTTGGAGTATAAATACCTTGGTTGCGTTTTCTAATTCAATTGTAATTTATGCTGATGCTATGAAACTGTGGCTTGATTTCTGAATTTTTTGTAACTTGGTTGTAATGACACAATGAGCACTCTTTTCTTTGGCAGAACTAAAGAGATCGCTCTATTGCTTGTTCTCACAGTATGGGAGGATTTTGGATGTTGTTGCATTGAAGACTCCTAAGCTTCGAGGTCAAGCGTGGGTTTGTTTCAGCGATGTGATGGCTGCTAGTTATGCAGTGCGGCAAATGCAGGGCTTTCCATTTTATGACAAACCTATGGTATGTCATGGTGAACTATTTCCTGGTTTATTCTAGGCATTCAAAGTTTATTCTACACAAGTGTATCAAGATTCTGGAAAGTCAATCAGTTTTGTTGCTTTATTGTTTGTAGGTATTGTTGTTGCTCCACTTTCCATGTACTGTTAGGTTGCTTTAAAATAATCTTCTTTTCTTTTATATACTTATAGGTTATGATCACCTAGCTATAATTTCTGAAATGAGGTTATGTTAGCTTGAGAGCAAGGGTTTGTCTTGCATTATGACTGTTAGAGACTGTCCTGCTACTTTAGTTCACAACTTCCCTTGTTGGAAAAGAAATTTTCGACTTCGCTGGATTTGGGGTCCATAAAGTTTTCCAGCACATCTAGATTAGGTTAAACACAGTAGTTGATAGACAGTGAATTCGATTCTCAGCTCCTTAAATTAGTCCCAAATGACTTATTTGAATTTCCGAACTGGTTTCTTTTGTGTCATGGGAAATGTTAATGTGATGTTATATACTATTGGGTTCTTTCAGCGTATCCAGTATGCAAAAACAAAGTCTGATTGCCTGGCAGAAGCAGAAGGAATCTATGACCCCAATGCAAAAAAGAAGAAGAAACAAGAAGAAAAAGGTGAGTAGAAGAATCTTGTGTGCTCCTGTTTCCAATTATCCTTGAAATTATCGATTAGAATCTGGACAAGCCAGTTCTCTACTGTTGGTTTGGTAATGTTAGTTTCTGAGTGTGATCTTAAAAAGTGTTTAGATTTAAAATAACTAATCAGAAATGGGCAGGAGAATCTATATAATAGGTTGTTGGTTGGTAACAAAATATTCTTGATACCTTGCATGGTGATGAACTAAATGATTTAATGTATGCTGCTTTGAGTTGAGTCAAGAATCTATTCAATTAATGATTGCTTATGCAGTATAAGCATCATTATCTTTAAGTGACCAATTAAGAGGCATGCGGATACTTGTTATTGGCTTCCTGAAATTATATGGGATTGTCTAATAATGTTGTGTGCAATATTATATACTATAAAGAATGTGTATATATAAGACTGTGTTCTTTTTTTATGTATATATGAAGACCTTATTGTGTCCTCACTTTGATGCACAATGTACTATTACAGCTGAAAAGAAGAGACGCGCTGAAGAGGCTCAACAATCTGCAGCAGCTAATGGAACAACAGCTGAAATCAATAGAGGCCCGGTGAGTTGGGTTTGCGTACATGATACATGTATATTTTGCTTGGTTGTCCTTGAGATTCTTTAATCACTTTAGAACCTACAAAGTTTTTTTATTGTTGGAATTCTCTGTAGGTTTACATTAAATTGTATTTTTCATAGAATTTTCTCTTCAGTTGATTGTTTGATAATAGTTGGTGCTCTTCACAAACATTTCCAAAGTATTTTGGTTAACATATATTACTTCTTACCTTTCCTATTGCCATTTCACAAAATATTATTCAAGCATTGGGTTAGTTCCTAGGAAACAGTTGATTGAAGTCTCGGTCTAGTGGTTAAGTTGAAGCCGTGGACTCTAGAAGTCCCAGGTTCGAATTACATTCGGGGTGGATTGAGATTTTTTTGTCCTTTTAATGTCAGCCCGAATGAGGCAAATTCAAAAAAAAAAAAAAAAAGAAAAAATGGTTATGTATAGCTTTCTTGTGATCTGAACTTGAAGTTTTTAGTAGCAGTGGCTTGAAATTTGAACATCTTGAAGAAGATCAACTAGGAACCCCAATATTCGGGTTATGATTCTCAAAAGTTCAAAAGTTGGTAAAGTTGTAAAGTTGAGACAATGTCAACCATTTATTGAATCTTAATGGTTGAGATTTGATCTATTGTAGGCCCCACAAACACTAATAATTAAATTTCAACCATTGGATTCAACTTTACCAACTTCAGAGAATCCTTTTCCAATTCAAAAGTACATCTAATCGAATCCACTATCGATCTTTTGCTGATAAATATTTTGAATATCGTGATGCAGGCATCGTTCAGACAAGGGAACCGGGGTGAACAAGAAGCGGTCCCACCGAACAACATATTGTTTATAGAGAATTTGCCACACGAGACAACAAGCATGATGCTACAGGTGTTGTTCCAACAATACCCGGGATTCAGGGAAGTTCGAATGGTGGAAGCAAAACCGGGCATTGCATTTGTGGAATTCGAGGACGATGTGCAGTCTTCAATGGCAATGCAGGCCCTTCAGGGCTTCAAAATCACTCCTCAGAATCCTATGGCTATTGCTTTTGCCAAGAAGTGAGGTACCCAACTGTTTTCAGTCCTTTAAGTTGGGAGATTAGGCTTCAAGTTTTAATTGTGTTGTGAATGATATTCAAGTAATTGAACATATTATGTTTATTGGATGTGATTATAAGAAAACTTGTTATATTTTGTAGCTATATTTTGTCGAGAATTGTGGTACTATAGTGAGGAAAAAAATCAACTAGTAAACTAATTTTCTTTAGACTAAGGACACAGGTACCCTTTTGAACTTAGCAAATGGTTTGCTTCTTTTCTTAACTTTCAAACAATTTCCTTTACCCTCTCCACTTGCAATTTCCTTTGTAAGTTGAGGGGGGTGATAAGGACATTTTCCGAATTTAAGGTATTTATATGAGTTCACGGAGCTAATGATGTATGTTATTTTTTGTTCTTGTCCCTGTGGTATAATAGAATTGCCCATCGAGGCCCTTGGGTATGCTCCTTTCCCTTCTAGTCCCTGTTCTTCCATCTCCGTTTCCCATCACGTCCCTATACTAACGAAATCAATTACTGTTTGCCACCTCTTCAATAAATTTGCCACCTATTCTATTTTGCGTGGACAACAGTTTCAATTTAATTAAGACCAAAACATAAATTTTGTTAAAACTTAAAACACTAATTCAGACCAATAATAGGTTTTGTCATCTCTAAACCTTATATGGTTGAAACTAATTTCAATTTGAAATTAAATTCTGAAAAATTGAGGACAATGTGTGATAGATTGTGCTACATTTTCACTTCATCTGATATGGTGTAAATGCTAATTGATTTGGAGTTGTTTGTTAAACGGTTGTCTTATGTAAATTGGCTATTTGTAAAGCATGCTTTGTTGTTGATGATGAATAGACTCTGAACCCTTCTCCCTAATTTCTGCTTTTTTACTTCCCTTATTTATCTTTAATACCCTGTAAATTCTCTTGATTTCTCACGCACTCACTTTTCCTTACACCATCATCTTCTTTTCATTTTCAACTTAGAGACTTTGCAATATTGAGAATCCCTCAACTCATTTCTCTACTGCCCGTTTGCCGCCTTCTTTTTTAACAGAGATCAATCTTTTTGAGATTTTTTAGGCCACTAAATAGCACCTAAAATGTATAATCACTCATTTGAAGCTTACCAGCACTCAGATTCATGTTTGGAATCACATGAAATTGCTTTGTTCCCAGAGTCAGAACCAATGCTACGACTACTGCCTCGTCGTTTGAGTTAATGGATTTAAGAGTTGAAAGAATATTATGATGAAAATTGCTAAATAAAGACAGTATGTATTCTTCATTAGTTGAATTGTAATTCATTGAGAGCTAGGTACCAGTACCTGAGAAGACAAGAAGCTATCTTGAATGTTTGGTTAGTAGCAAAATAGGTTTAATATGAACCCAGATTAAAAAAAAAAACAATTTGACTAATGAAATAAATTCAATTTGTCCATGTGTCAAACAAATTGAGGAGGTGGCAAACGGTAATTGATTTTCGTGAGTATAGGGACATCATAGGATACAATGATGAAAGCACAGGGATTAGAACGAAAAGGAGCATACCTCAAGGCCTTATTAGGCAATTCTATTATAGCACAAGGACATGAAAGGGGGTTTGGCCTATTTTTTTTCGTTTATTACATTTCTTAAATGTGGCTATTTTTCACAAAATAACAGGATAGTGTGTTTAAGAAATGTCACAAATTAATCAACCTAATCTATGTATTTTTAATAAAGAAAACTGGGTTGCTATCACACGCCCTTGGAAAATACCAAACTGTCCTCCAGTACCTGGCTACACCTGTCTTCATTTCTGGCTTCAAATTCAGAATTTGATTAGAGACGCCCTTCCGTGTGAAATCAGTCCTTTCCAACATCAAATCTTCACCAAATCTGTTCATTTTATTTATTTTGTTTCTTTACAATTTGTGTTATATTTTTATATTATATCGTAGATATATGATGATATATCCACGATATAACAAGATATATCCTGAATATATATTTCCTGAAGTTTAGTGGAGCGGCGACGGTGGTTTTATCTCGATCAGACGGTGACGACAACCAGATATATCCAGGATATATCATTGATATATCCAACATATATCATGGATATATTAAGAATGTGTTTGGTGTAATTATTTTAGTTGTTTAGATAGTGGATGAAATGATTTTACTAAGCTATGTGTTTGGCTCAAATTCATGTTTCATATTGGTTAGATCATATAAGTTAACCTATTTTATTAGGTCAAATTACGAGTAATAATAACAACAAACAATGTGCAAGCATTAATCCAAGTAAAGTCGAATTAAAACCCTAAAATCGTATTGAAGGAAACAACCAATTTGTGGGAAATTATACTATGATCCCGGGTTTTTTTCCAATTTTGAACTCATGCTTTAAATTATAACTACTCCCTCCGGTGCATAATAATGAACGTTTTAGAGTTTTTCACAAAGATTAAGGACCAATTAATGATGGATATAAGATTACTAAATTGATCTTATATAATTAGAGGTAGTTGTATTTTATGCATTGGAATTGTGGTGTAATAAAGATGGGCAAAATTGAAAAGATTAGAGAAATTAATTATTGAAATATAAAAACGTCCAATAAAAAGGTAACTTGGAATAGGAAGTAAAACGTCCATTATTATGGACCGGAGGGAGTAAAATTCCGTATTAACTAACTCGGACCCACGCTTTTTTTGATTAATGATGGATCTTTTCCAAATTTAGGTATGGGTCCAAAATTAAAAAAAAAAAAGGACCGGGATCATTGCAAAATTACAACACGGCTATTGCAATGATGTCATAAAATAGCAATTCATTTACCAATATTACAAAGTAGAATCAGCATGCTGAGATTCTCAAATGTCAAAAAAGGAGAAACAAAACCTATTACATTGGGAGAGGTAAACAAGCATCTTTGATCTTTTCACAAATTCAAAGATCTCAGATTCTGTTTCTAATTTATGCACATAGAGACCAAGTTCAACAGCCCAACTACTTACAAACCAAAGCAACATAACCTTTTAAAAGACAAACATTATGTAATATTTTTTACCTTAAGTTCATCACCAGCCATGAGTTCAGCCCGGATGCAGCTGGCAACAATGGGCGTACCAGCGGGACCCTTCTCACCACAGAAAAAGCTTCATTTAGTCGAGCAGCACGGCTTGCAAACTGTGACACCTTCTGCACAAAAATATTTTCATTCATAAAAATATTTTTTTTTTTAAAAAGGGAGTAATATTTGAATCCACAGGCCAAGATTCAACATCATATAAAGACAACTTCAGGGCCAAACTCAGAAAAAAAAAGATGGCCAATTCAAAGCTTATAACAGGATAGAAGAAGTCAAATGAACATTGTTACTACATTCAGACAGTTTCAATACAGACACAACAGGTCCTGCAGACAAGGGTAGATTTGAAAAACAACACTCAAGAATCCATTTGACATCGAAAGCAATAGCTCCACCACCACTATCTTATTACTTCATGTATATTTTTATATTTATCAATCAAAGAATAGAGAGAAGTTATAGATCAACTAAATGGCATGATTATCGTTTTAAATCAACAAATCTGATTCTATCGCACTGCTGGTTAGCAATTATGTAACACATATTATGGTTTAACATGATTATGAGCCTTATTTTGCATTACTACAACATATCGTGGCTCCTTGATTTCTTAGTCTTTAAATTGAAGCTCAATAAAAAAAAGAAAGAAAAATTAGCCACACCATCAATTGCCCAAACCTTTTTGCAAATTACTTGACCCTCAATCTTGGCTATTCCATATTCAGATATTCTAGTATTCCTCCATATTCTATTCTTAGCTTCGACATATGTTGTCCATGAACGTTAACCAAAAATATTTAATTTGATACCTGATAGAGAATAGAAATTGAACTAACAAACAAGCTGTCTCACCTATCCTTAACTCTCCTTTTATATCCCCTAAAACCCTAAACCCTAACACATATTCTTTATTTAATTTACTATCCTACCCTTAACTACATAACTAATTCCTATCAATACCTCTCTATTCAGTACAAGCAACACAGCATTTTAGCTTGACAAACAATTGACCAAGGATACACTCAAAACCCATTTTGTGGCTGGGGCACCCCTCCAGAACTTGTTACAGCCATAAGGCAAAATTTAGCCCCTAAACATGGTACAATTTTATGATTTTGTCCCCTGAACTCTAATTTTAGCGCAATTCATAACAATTCTATTTCCAAATGTGACAGTCGCGAGACTGATACTTCATTTAACAAGGGATACAGTTCACAATCATTAATCTAGGGCTAGATTTTGTAAGAAAAGAAAAAATGGATCATAGAACCTGAAATCAAGGGGCCAACTGAAGCATAGCGTCAAACAAAAGACGCAAAAAGGTACGGAAAATTGAAGCTTCAGAGCCCATTTAACAAACTTAAACATGAAGAGGGCCAAATGTAAGCACTAAGCAGGCAATTATACCACCAAATTGCATTTTCACATCAATAAGAGAAGACAATTCAAGGTGAAAGAACCAAATAACAAGAGGGGCCTAGACTGCCAAAATCCTTTGAAAGATTCACAACAGTCATGTCCAATATAGGTACTGGAAGCAATAGTTCTGAAAAGCCACAGATCACTGATTAATCTATCTCTTTTCACATATAAGCTATATAACTTGAGAATTGCAATAGCAAAATAAATATGAAAACAGTATCTCACCTTGTCATCAAGTGTAACCTTAAGTTGCAAGCTTCTAGCCTTGCGCTTCATCTTGTACAATCTTCGTCCCAAGATAACAAATCCCAATACAGCTGCAGCCATAGAAAATGTCCAAACAGGACTTATCCTGAAAGCACAATACTTCAATAACTCAAAAGGAACCTTCCACCATACTGCTTTCCTTTTCTCTTCATCACATCCTCCTCTTTTGCCAACAGTAACAGCACTCAAATTCGCTTCTTCAGAACTTCCTCCGTTCTCCAATTCAGCCAAAACCACAGAATCCTCATTCAAATCCTCATCTGCACTCTGATTTCCCCCAAATTCTTCAAAACTCTTCACAGTCTCATCAAACACCGTTTCAATTTCACCAAAAGTACAGTCACCAGACTCGAATTTGCCTTCCTTGCCAACTGCTTCTCCGATCCCCGACAAATCAATATCGTTCTTCTCATTATCAGCAACACCTAGATCAACGGAGCGATCGCTACCGGAATCGGGCCAAAACTCAGCAGCAGGGTGAGTCTGAGACCGAGTCTCGCAACCAGGATCAATCCAACTAGGATAATTGGATTCAACAGAATTAGCCAATCGATTATCGTTTTCGAGAGAGAAATGATCTAACCTGAGCACACCATCAGTTTCTTCCAAATGATCGTCGGAATTGGGGGAATCAACCGAGTTAGAATCAGAATTCACAAGCAACTCCCAGTCTTGAAATTCTCGCGGAGAGTCTGCAGCCATGGTTAGCTATGATGAGAGACGAACTCGAGAATCCCTTTGAAAGAGAAAGCAAAATGGGATTGGAGCAAAGAGGAAAGAAAGAGGAAAAGGAAAGAATCAGCGTTAAACATGAATTTTTCATTTATTAGTACATAAACTTTAAAATTTAATATAAAAATATATAAACTTTATATTTTACTAATAAAATAATCATTTTACCTTTAATCATAAAAATGACTTTTGATTTTAAGAAGGCAAACTAATATATTTTTCCATTATTGCCCTCAGTCCTCACTAAAGCTTCTAATTTCGTTTCTCATTTTTACTTCCCCTTCGTCATTGTTCATATCCCCTTCTTTCGTTTTTTTTTTACAAACATTTAAAGATAATGGGAACCAAAGCCCCTAACTCAGAAGCAAAGGGAAGACGCCATCTCTGACAAAAACTGAAACCTCACCGCTGTTACTCCAGCTCGCCGGCAATGAGTCCTACCGCCGTTGCTCGAAACTCACGGCCAAAACCCAACCGCCGGCTGCTCTAATTCGCCGGGGAAAACTTAAACCGTCGCTGATCTAAACTAGTGGCCGATAGCCAAACGAATCTCACGACCAAAACTCTAATCGCTGGTTGCTCTGAATCAACGGGGAAAACTTACTCCCGTTTTTTAAATTTCGATGGCAGAAAGAGAGGAAAAAGGGAGAGAGGGCGACATGACCAAGTCGAGGAGAAGAGGGCTGTTGGGAGAGTTTGGCATGGAGTAAAATCGGAATCACGTTTTTCGGTGATTTTTCGGCGAATCGCATTCACCGGTGCCGGCGACGGCGGCTGTGCCATCGAAGGAGGGAGTGACTGGTTAGGGTTAGTTGAGGTGGGTAATTGATTTAGGGCAAGTGGGTATT
>CAOJBJ011977830.1:0-12882 GCA_948291685.1 Euphorbia celastroides | reverse complement strand
TGAGGGACCGAGTCCTAATTCTGAAAATGTTGAACAACGTAGTAGGGAACATTAGTGTTTCGACAAGAACTTACAACATATGTTAAAGATGTGAGGCAAGATGTGCGATTTATGGGAATTGATGATTTTGAGAATTCTTGGAAAGTAAATGGTTCAAACTATGAAGCACAAAGTTTTCCCATTAGTTTTTCGGTTGATTGAATTAGTCTTGGTGCTTCCGGTCGCAACGACCTCAGTTGAGCGAGTTTTCTCGGTGATGAATGTGGTGAAGACAAGATTACGCAACAAAATGGGGGATGAATGGATGAATGACAGCTTGGTTGTTTACATCGAGAAAGACATTTTCTACCGTTGAGGACAAAGCTATTTTACAGCGCTTTCAAAATATAGACAATCGACGTCATCAACTATCGCAACGCTCATGATTTCTGAGTTTTACGAATTTGACATTGAAATAATGAAATTGGTGATTTCAATTGATTGAATGAATGTTTTAGTTATTTGGTAACAATTTATATGTTGATCGGAAAATTTGATCGGAATTTTTTGCCGGCGGTAGACAGTGGTTGGCCGGACTGTCGCTCCCCCTTCCCAAAATTCCTGGATCCGCCACTGTAGGGAACCATTGTCCATAGAATGATTTACTAAGAATGGACCAAACATATCACACTCATAGACCTGAACCAAGTCCTGTCTTTAGTCATGCCAATAATAACAAATGACTATACGCATTTCTGTTCTCCCTCGATAAATTACGTGTAAATGGAAGAGCAGAAATCCGACATATATTTAGTTTCTCAGGACTTAAAAAGACAAGTTGGATAGCACGTTACTATAACATGATGCAATAACAGATGCAAAATTGACATGTTAAGTACAGAGCCTATTTTGGTGTGCTCTTAAAAGTACTACTACCAAAATTGATGGCTGAATATTACTGATAACTGTCAAGTTGTGGACGATAATGGTACATTAAATAATGCTGGTACACAAATTAGTAATGGACAATAAATAAAGTTGACGCCATGGAGGAATAGCAGCAGTGGATCAAAACTTAAGTAATATATGCAGCTTACATTGGTTGCCACATACATTTCCAACCACACAATTTATTCAAATATCTACATGCATAATACAATAATTAATTGCATAAGATCTTATTTATAATATCAGAATATCCAGCTAATATTGCAAATATGTATTCTAAAATATGCTGCAACATTGTATTAAAATTATTGCCTACCTTTCATTGAACATGACAAACGTGAAGCCTTCTCATCCATTACTCATTCTGATACTCTTTCCCTTAGTTTTAGTTTCTTGTAATGGCATTGCTGAAGAAGCAACTGCACTTGTCGAATGGAAAGCCAGCCTTAACCGAACAAGCCCGCTCCTCACTTCGTGGAATATTTCTGCACCCAACCAAACCAGCCCCTGCAGCTGGTTCGGTGTTCGGTGCAACCGTGCTGGAAAAGTCCATTCTCTGAACCTCACCAGTTTAGCTTTGAGTGGCGCTTTTCGAGAGTTCCCTTTCCGGTCTCTTCCTAAACTTGCATACCTCTACCTTAACATCAATCAATTCTATGGCGTCATCCCGCCTCAAATATTTCTTCTTTCACATCTCATGGTTCTTAACTTGTCTACTAATGCGCTGTCAGGAAATGTCCCTGCTGAAATTAGCCATTTGACACTCGGCTGCATCTTGGTCACAATCGTCTCTCCGGTTCCATTCCTACTGAGTTGTGTAACCTGACATCTCTCACTATTCTACATATGGGTGAAAATCGATTGAATGGATCTATTCCTGCTTGTTTGGGTAATTTGACAAACCTCAATTGGTTGTGCCTTCATCGAAATTTTCTAACTGGCTCAATTCCGGTTGAGCTCGGCAACTTAAAGCTTCTTCTTGGTCTATATTTGAGTCATAATCAATTAAATGGATCTATTCCTTCCTCACTTGGTCAGCTGAAGGAGTTGCAATACTTAGTTCTCGGTTACAATCAACTTTCTGGTCCAATTCCAGAAGAAATTGGAAACCTCAAGAAAATAAAATAAACCACTTAACTGGTCCTCTGCCCCGAAATCTTTGTATTGGTGGATTGATTGAAAACCTTGTTATTGTAGGCAACCAGCTCACTAGTCCCATCCCTAAACCTTCGAGAAATTGCTCCAGCTTAGTCAAAGCCCGTTTAGATGAAAACCGACTGTCTGGAAACTTGTCCCAGGATTTTGGTATCTATCCGAAATTGGGCGTCATGTATCTGAGCAAAAACAACTTCTATGGAGAAATCTCGTCTGAATGGGGAAAGTGTACCAGTTTAACAAGCCTACACATTGCTGAAAACAACTTAACCGGAGTAATACCACAAGAGCTTGGAAATATGTCTACATTGCATGAACTTAATCTTTATTCCAACCGTCTCAGCGGGGCGATCCTGAAAGAACTTGGAAACTTGCCACGTTTGGGGAGGTTGATGTTGGGAAGGAATGAATTTTCCAGCCCACTTCCTCCTGAGCTCGGATCACTTTTGAATCTCGAGTATCTTGACTCGTCATCGAACAAATTCAACAAGTCGATTCCAGATTGCATAGTGATGCTGTTGCATTTGCATCACTTGAATTTGAGCCACAATAGGTTCGATGGGAACATTCCAACTCAGTTAGGAAAGCCGGTTCAGCTCTCGGAGCTTGATTTAAGCAACAATAATCTTAATGGAAGAATACCTACAGAACTCGAAAGTATGAGTTGTATTGAATCTATCCCATAACACTCTCACGGGTCCTATTCCTGAACAACCGACTGGTTTGTCTGACCTTGATCTTAGCCACAACATGCTCAGTGGTCAGATACCAGAACAATTATTGAGTCTTCGAGGTCTGGAGAGGCTAAATCTATCCCACAACCACCTTAGTGGAACCATTCCAACAACTCTTGAGCACTTACACGAGTTAAAATATGTTGATATGTCAGAAAATAAGCTTGAAGGTCCTATTCCAGAGAGCAAAGTATTTCATGATGCTTTCTTACAAGGAAACAAAGGACTCTGCAGCAATGCTACTACTTGCAAAGCCTCTCTACTTTCACAAAAAGGAGTAAAACTTCTTCTGATCATTCTACTTCCCATTCTCGGAGAGATTGCTTTCCTCTGCACTGTAATCATCATACTCTATTGCTCTCGGAAAAGAAAAGTAAATGAAGTGAGAAACACGTTTCTCTGGATATCGATGTTTGATGGGAAAACAATGTATGAAGAGATCATAGAAGCAACAAACAACTTCGACAAGGTTTTTTGCATTGGGGAAGGTGGATTTGGACGCGTGTACGAGGCAAAACTTCTTTCAGGACATACTGTGGCGGTCAAGAAACTCAAGTGCTCAAGTCAAGAAGAAATAGAAAATCGAAAGGAATTCCTGAACGAGATACGAATCTTAACAGAGATAAGGCATCGGAATGTGGTGAAACTCTTCGGCTTTTGCTCACATGTCCGACACACATTTCTAGTGTACGAGTATCTCCAGAACGGTAGCCTGGAAAAGATGCTAAGAGATGAAGAACAAGTCAAGAAACTGCAGTGGAAGCGAAGGCTGGAAATAATAAAAGGAGTGGTCCATGGCTTGAGTTATATACACCGTGAACACATCCCTCCAATTGTTCATAGAGACATTTCCAGCAAGAATGTGCTGTTGGATTCGTAATTCGAAGCTCATGTTTCTGATTTCAGCACAGCTAAGCTTCTCAATCAAGACTCGTCTAATCAGTCTCTACTTGCAGGAACATTTGGTTATGTTGCACCAGGTATTACATAGTTGTTTTCATACAAGTAATCTTAATTTGGTTTGTATTTAAATTGATCTGGCTTGATACGCAGAACTTGCTTACACAACAAAGGTAACTGAAAAATGCGATGTGTACAGCTTCGGAGTGTTGGTACTTGAAATCATCAAAGGGAATCATCCCAGAGATTTGATTTCCGAGTTCTTTTCATCTAATGGAAACATGGAAATAGCATTGGAGGACGTGGTGGATCGGCGAGTCTCAACGCCCACACCTGAAGTTGAACATCAGTTGGGTCTTATTATAAGTTTAGCGTTTTTGTGTTTGAATGCGAATCCCCAATTTAGACCGGACATGAAGTTTGTTTGTCAGCAGCTATCAAATATAGAGGGTGCTTCTCGCAGTGGTTAAAACTTCCTATAAGCTAATTTTAACTTATAATCACCTATTTCCAGCTAGCAATTAATGATGTATATATATTTGGTGCAAGTGAGGGATTCAATAGGAGAAAAAGCACGTAGAGAAGCTACAAAAGTCCGTATTTTAGTATAAAAAACAACGGATATAAATCAGTTTCATTTATCCCAACACTGTATTTGTTCTTGAAAGAGCATAGAATTCATGTTGGCTTGAACCAGAATCTGAATCTCCAGCGACAGGGCTTTTGACTCCTTTCATAGAAACCGTGTTTAGTAGAAGAAGAATGAAGGATGTTCCACATAACTTGAATATCGGAATATTCTCCGCAGGATTCCATGTCCTTGTAGAGACTCATTAGTCCACTGTTGTTCCCTACCATTAACCAAATATTCTCTCAGAAACTTCCATTAAGCAGAAGAATATGCAATGGACGAAAGGAAACGGGAGCTTATATTGTTTACCTGTGGCTCTGTGCGGTAAGGTTGAAGTGAGCTTCAAAAGAATGCATTTTGCTGACAAGAGAAATGAAGATGCTTTCCACCTCTTCATCTTTACATTCTTTGTCTTAAGAGCTGCACGTTTTTAATAATATAGCAGTATCAACTAGCAAATGAGTGAATACCTGACATAGAACAATACAAATTTGTTTGTCAAAGCGTCCATATGCATTCTTCTCCATTTTGGCTTCATTATAGTAATTATTGATCCTCAAACAAATACTATGTATACTTACTTCACTATAGTAACTCACACAAATGTACCAATTGAATTGACTTCACTTTTTAAAGAGGTCGGTGTTTCTCTTCAATCATAAGTTGATATGTGGCGTGCAAGGTTTGGAGTTGCATTTTAGACAAGTTAAAGGGGACAGAAGAACTTTCGCAAATTCAGAGAATGAACGACTATTAAGGATAAGTTCATGGTCGGTATGTATAAGGGTAAATTAAAACATGGAAAAGGGAAAGGAGTATCAACTTTGTATTGAGCATATTCTGATAGAGAGGAATGTTTAAAGGGGGCCCAAGTCAACCGGTTTGATTGGTATTTGCTTCAGCACCTTTCTTCTTGTATCCTATAGATACCTCTATCAATTATTCATTCAATGAAAATAAATGTTTTGGCATATAGACAAATACAATTTCCAAAATTCTCAATTTTAAATCACTCTATATCGTCTCTATAATCTTCAATCTTCGTTTTGAATAAGAGTATCTTTAAAGGTTATACCCAAAAAGTTTCAATAACTCTACTAATCCAATCTAAAACCTAACCAAATCACGTATAAAACCAGAATCCAAACCAAAATCAAATAAAAAAATCCAAACTGAACCGAACCAATTTTATTTTGGTTTGGTTTTGGTTTTCAAAAATCACTTATTTAGATTTCGGTTCGGATCTCAGAATCTTTTGAAAAAAAAAAAACAATCCAGACCAAATTACATATTAAACATTTTTCATATATATTTAAAAAAAATTACAATAAATATATATATTTATAACGTTTATATATTGTTTGTTGTTCAAACTGATGCAGTTATCTTGGTGAGATATGTGAATATTACCTTTGTCAACAACCAATAATTTGAATCGGTAAAATAAGATAAACCTAAAACATACTTACTATAAAAACTAATGCATTTTAAAATCAAAAGAATAGTATAGATTAAATATTTTCTATTAAACTATTTCAAAAACATTAGTAAATTAAATTTAAAGATCAAAAAAGTAAATGAAAGTAATTTTATTAAAAATTTGAAAAAATTAATACAATTTCAAGTTTAAATGATCAAAAAATTTTGATTCATATTTAGTAATCTGTTTTTAATCTTTTAGATAATTCATATTTTAATTTAAATTTAGTAATGTGCTAACAAATCATTAGAAATATCAAATAATGTGCTTTTAATCAGTTTAAAGAAAACACTAACAATAATTCAATGATATACAAACGTTTTGCACTCTTGTCTGAAAAGATAAATTTCATTTCAAAACATTAAATTGGTTATAAACAAACTAAATCAAATCCAAACCAAATTAATTTGGTTTGGATCAAACCAAACTGCATATAATTTGGTTCAAATTTGGTTATTATTTCACAACTAATTTAGATTCGGATTTGGATCGGTTTGGTTCGGATTTTGAACCAATCCGATGTTTGCTCACCCCTAAATATAAGTTTATGGTTAACCACACACCATTTTTATCTCACAATAAAAATAATTTTAAAATTTAATCATGATTTTCGATGAAAAATCAGCATTGCAACTTTAAAATAATAAACTAATAATATTACTATCCATAACAATAAAAACATTTTTATTACGAATAATATATTTTCATAATCCTTTATTATTTTGTCAAAAATCGACCACATTTGTCATGAAATTTCGAAAATAAGTAAATATGGTAATGGAGTAGAATCTTGTTTAGTTTTGATAAAAAAAAAAAAAAAGCAATTTATCGTACAAAGTTAGAGCTTATGTTTTAAATTTTAGGGTAACTTACATGGTCTAACTAATATAAAACATGTATTTCAACCAAACACATAACCTAGTAAAACTATCTCATCTACTACCTAAAAAACTAAAATAATTACACCGAACACATTCTTAAAAATATATCCAAGATATATATCACGAATATAAATATATATACAGGATATAAATATACATCCAAGATATATATCCTGGATGTATTTAGATATATCTAACATTGTCGCCGTTCACCGTCCGTCATCACTGTCGCCGTCCGCCGTCACTGTCGCTGCCCCACCGACCTTCAGGATATATATATCAAATATATATCCAGGATATAACACGATATATCTAGGAAATATCCTGTTATATCATGGATATATAAGGGTTATATCATGAATATATGAGGATATATGATATTACCGATCTCGCCGTCCCCACCATCGTCGTCTTCCAACCACCATCAACTTCCTCCAGCCGCCGTCACCGTCAGATATAGCTCCTCCAGTCACTGTCGCCGTCAGATCTAGCTCCTCCAGCCACCGTCGCTATCAGACCTAGCTCCTCCAACCACCGTCGCCGCCATCACCTTTAGATCAGCTCCGCCTCCCATCTTCGTTGTCGTTTTCATGAAAAAAATGTCATCGGAGCTCGACGTTACGTCGCCCCGACGCCGCCGCCGTTCAGATCTAGTCACCGGAGCCTCCGTGTCCCGCCATTTCAGCCACCGCTGAAAACTCGCCCGCCGCCGACACTACAGGCGCCCTCGACAAATCGGTAGAAACAAAAAAGAGAGAGAAAACGTGTTGTAGGTTTAGAACATATTGGGTGATATTTAGATTTTAGGGGTGATAGTTAATGAAAATAAGATGAGTAGATGTGATTTGTGTAAATAGTTTGTAAAATTTGATGACCCATGTAATATTACCTAAATTTTACATAGAGCTTCACAAATTTAAATTTCCGAAACGACCTTAAGTTTAAGGAGGCTCTATATACAATGCAAGACAAAATATGGCTTGCTGGAATCGGGGTCATGCTGCAGGGATAGTAAAAAATCTGAACATTTTGTATCAAACCGTGGCTAATATACTCTTAAGATATTGTTTTAATCGGAGAGAAATATCAGTAGCAAATCTATTTCAGCAAATCATAAATCTCTGAAACAGACGGCAAAGTTTGTAGTAATTTTATATGTCGTAATTGAGTGCCTAAATGGAAAGCTGGGTTGTAGTGAGGCATTGGGATCTATATATTCTCCAATCAAATTCAAAATTCATACTAATTTCAACGAAAGCTCTCCAGTCCATGAATATTGGAAGGTGGAGTGGAGCTAATATTAAATTACAAGAGCAACAATATGGATAACACAAGTAAGCAGAAAATTACAAAAACAAAAGCCTTAATAAAAAGGATTAATCATGGACAATGGAGTGAATTAAAATGGAGGCCTCGTGTGTGGTAGGAGCTGCATCCTCTGTTAACATACACCCAAATCATTCAAATACCAATCAATCCAGAGTCTCAATTAATAAACTGCAAAACTCAAATGAAAAAAAGAAACCTGGAAGAGAAGTAGGAAAGTGGGATCTAATGTTGTCGATAAGACCACCTTCTTCTTCTTCTTCTTCTTCTTCTTCTTCTTCTTGAGTTGCAGCTGCTTTTGGACTCACCAAGGATGTTATATTATCCAGGATTCCATCTTCTTTTTTCTCTGTTTCACTTTCAGATCCCACTTTGCATACCAAGTTTGAGACGATTTGATTTAACAAGCCCCCACTTCTACTTTCTGCCTCTTCTGTTTCTTCTTCTTCTTTTTTGGGATGGAGAAAGCTCTCCTCTTCAGTTACACCGTCTTCCATTTTCTTCACTTTCTTAGGGCGGCGTCTTTCATTCTTTGTGGTTTTATTACACGTACTTATCCAGTAACCAGCTGCCACGTGCCCACCCTTCGGGTATACGAGGATTTATTTACTTTTATGTACCCAACGCACAAAGGTCGGTGACGGAGTCGGTGCTATGTTTTCACCCCAAAAAAAGAAAATTAAAAAGATGTTTCCGTTGAGGGAAACAGTGTAGTGGTCAATAAAATACTGAAGCTGAACCACTCCAAATATCAGCACAACTATGTTAAAAATATCAGCTTGAATGTGAATTTAACAGCAATTTGACAGATCCTATAGGAGTCTCGACTGATTTGAAGATGGATTTCAACTGTGTGATTAAACAACAAATTTGACCATCTAACACAACAAACATTTTGGTAGGGATACTAAGCTCTAGAGAACAAAATGAAAAAGCTCAATTCCATCTTCTATAAGTTCTGTCCAGCTTCTTTTTGGCGTCCCTCTCCTGACGCTTGGCTTCAGCAGCATCGGCATCGGCCTGCACTTTCTCCATGATTTTCTCAAACCCTGGGATTGTCTGCTGCATTTTCTGGTACACTTTTGTACTCAGGTCATAGAATGTCTGGAATAATCTCTGCATCCACAGCAAACCAACCAAGTTCAGCCACTTATCCATTTTAGGATTTCACACCACCAACTACACTAATCCAATTCCAAAATTCTCCAACTTACCCTGACATCCTTGTTCCAATGCCTGATGTATGGTGGTCCTGTCATGTAACAACCAAGAGGTTCCCGATACCACTTTCCATTGTACGTCAAATAATCCATCGCCTGCTCGATGCTTAAAACCTCCCATGGCCTCAAGTCTGGGATAATCTTAGCCAGATGTTCCCTGACAACACCAACTCAACATATTCACACAAGCAGCTTCTCAAATTTTATACAAAATGAACGACAAATACCTGAGATCTTTTGGAATGTGTTTGTTTGGCATATGGTCTGCTTCTAGAGTTGTAGTCAGTTCAGAACCACTAGCCCAGAGAAAGAGGGCATGGCTGGGAATTCTGACTCCAGGCCACACACCGTCATTCACTTCTAAAACAGCCAAGTCCCGTTTTTTGCTCTCTATGGCCTCTTGTTGCAGCTGCTTATAACTTTTCTTCTCCCGCCCCTTCAGAGGAACCCATGGAGGGATTCCTTTCTGCAGTTTATGAAGGAAAGCTGTTGCAGCAGCGCCAAGCCTAACTGTGGTCACACCACCATAGTATAACCGGAGAGTTATTGTTGGTTGAATGATTCAAAATTCAATAAAGTTAGATTTTATTTTATTTTATTTCTCATCTAGTTTTTAAGAGTTTGAATTAGTATTTTAGAATATTGCAAAATATGTTAGGGATTTTGCGACGATTTTATGATTGGGTAGTTATGTAAATGGCCTACATAAAGGGGCTTGATTGCTTAGAAAAATTAACTCATGAATTGCAAGTTTGAGTTCAACAATAAATAAGCCAACAGTTATCCATTTGAAATGCTCTATTCAATCACATTTTGTATAACAATAAACACTCTTCGAAATTCATAGAGATATATCATACAACAAAGAAAAAGAAATGCAATTTCACAGACCTTCCCAAGTGGCGATTGCACGTTCCATGCCATAAATCATATGTATCGGTGCCCATTCATCCATGTCCTCACCCCATATGAAAGTATCCTTATCAATGATCCCACCACCCCAGGCGGTTTTAAGCTGTATAAGCTCCATGGGTCCTCTTGTCCTCCCCAATCGATCCTTGTAATACCATCCGCCACTTCTCATGATAACTTTTGCAAAACAGTAACACAACATCAAAATTGGTCATAAAAAAGACACCACTATGGTTAATCTAGTACACTTCAACTTACAGTCGTAGTATCGGTTCTCAAGCCGCTTATAGCCAATAGCCTGAGCAACATCAATGGGCTTGCTCGATGGGTACGGTCTCCTTCTGAAACCCCAGAGCCCGAAAAAGAACTGCTTAGTGAAATCCCAAAACTTGTCATCGCTTTCTTTCCTAGTCTTTATCGCCTTTCTAGGCATTGGCCGACCGTCTGGTCCAATTACATTAGGTACTTTAAGCCATGCATCCCTGTCCTCCCAACGATAGGGAAGCATGTTTTCTACCAGTTCCATTTCATTAATGGTATCTGCAATTTCTTCAGCACGGAGCAAAAACTGAACTACGGGGCTCGATTTGAGCTCTTCCCAAAATTTCTGGTTCTCTTTGATTTCCTCCTCAGTAGGGTTTTCTTTTTTCTCAATATAGGGGTGCTCATTTAGGATCTTTTCGACTTCAGGAGCATGGCGATAATCGGGAAGGTTTTCCTGCTCCCAGAAGAACTGGTCCAGCATTTGCTGCCAGTAGCCAGGCTCTTTGGATTGGGTTTCGGGTTCGGGTTTGTTAGATTTATTGAATTGGGTTGAGGAGCTAATGGAAGCAAAACCGGGAGATGATGATTTAGTGGATAAGGAGTTTATAAGAGGGAGAAGGTTAATTGGAGGCAGTGGATTTGGGGGTTTATTGAACCAATTGTCGAAGAAATTGAAATTGACAGATGCCATTACCAGGGATTGGTAAATTAGGGCAGAAGCAGAGCACCAAGCTGAAACGCGAGACTAAGAACACTAATGTTCTGCTGCTAAACAACAAGCAATTGAACACAGAATACCCAAAATTAAGGTTCAGCAGTCAATCAACAACCGAAAAATGACGCGTAGAACAGAAAAAAAAGATATTAACGAGCAAAATCGAAATGAAAAACAGATGAATATAACTAAAAGTTGAAACAAAAATTAATGAGCTATTACAGTCGTACAAATCAAAATCACCAACCATAAAATGATCCACCAAAGAATATCATGAAATTCGACTAATCAGAAGCTAAAAAAAATTACAGAAATGGAAGAAAGAACCTTATTCGGGGCCAACAGAAGATGGAAACGAAGACTGGAGAAGCACAGTGAAGGATAAGAGAGCGGAAGGGAAGGAGGAGAGGAGTAAGGGAAAATGCGGGCAAAGAAATAACAGAAATGGGCTCCAACATTGGGCTTCGGAGAGATAAGAATTTTAGGGCTATTTTGGTTCATGAAAAAGCAATTTCATGTAACAAGGAAAAAATGAATGAAAAAGTTACGAGTATAAGTGAATGTTCGTGGTAGGATGAAATAGTTTTTTAATGAATTTTATACATTTTTTGGAAAGCTATTTCTCTTTAAAATAGAGGAATTTGATGTATAGAAGAGTTAAAGCATTAGCTACTTTGTCCGAAAACGAATACTCTATCGATCTCATCTATTTTCCATTCGTTTTTCTCTACATCATGAAATAAATATTCCGTAAACCAAACGAGCTCTTAGCGTTAAAAGAGCTCTTTTGGTAGCTTTTACCCACAGATATTAATCAATGGCAAGTGACATGTAATGCAATATCCATTTCGGTGTACCTTTTCAAGTTTTGGGTGTACTTGAAGTCGGATATCAAAATAGGGTTGATCTCCAAAAAGTCTTGCCCTAATTTCAAGTTTCACTTTTTCTTATTTAAGTGATTTATCAAACCGGAAGATAAATTTGTTTACGTGATTCAATTGAGAGGTTGCCGAAGATAAATTTGGAATTTTTTCCAGGCTGTAGTCTCGTGAAACTTCATTTTCAAACTTTGTAGCTCTAGCAGAATTCTTTATTAAGAAAGTAATATAAACGGTCGAAATTCATTATTCTAAAAAAAGGTTTTAAATAGTAATTTACCGGGACAAGAACAATCTCAAATAGACACTTAGGTTATAGTGCTTATGTTTCCAACTTGGTGAAATTAGAATAAGATGACCATTCCAAAACACGTGTTAACGAGTAGACAAGAATTCTCAAATGCATATAAAAGAAGAATGGGTAAGAAAGAATAAAGAAAAAGCAAATGACAGAGAGAGAGCAAATTAATGAATAATGATGATGAAGACGGAAGAGAGGACCACACCACTGCAATCCACAGGGACACCACAATTTTCACTTTATTTATTTACATTTGTTCTTGAGAGAATAACGAAAACATCATGGCTTCATTTTGTTAAGTAAAATGGGTAGAGAGGTGAGGGGTGTGATCATAGTGATTGTAATGATGCTGCTTAGTAGTAGTAGAGGTGAAAAAGTGAGAGTGGATTTATACTATGAAAGCATGTGCCCATATTGCCAAGATTTCATAGTGAACCGATTTGTGAGGGTTTTCAACGATAAACAGCTGCTTTCCATCGTTGATCTGAGGCTCGTCCCTTGGGGCAACTCTTTTCTGCAATCCGATGGTTCCTTCCTTTGCCAGCATGGCCCTAATGA
>CAOJBJ011977467.1:0-14727 GCA_948291685.1 Euphorbia celastroides | reverse complement strand
CTTCAATTTTGATTTTGATTTGTTCCGTTCTTGAGATCTATTTGAATTCTCTTCTTGATTTCATTTGATTTGATAAACTTTGGAGATTTTTAGAGGCAAACTATTGAAGATGAACAAATTATTGAATGTGAAATGATACCCCGCACATAAGGTGTTTGATAAAATGCTTATTCAGTATGTAAGGGCTATGTAATATATATGTATTGAATATGTAATGGTTATTTAACTCGTATGTAAGAGATGCATATGAGATATTAATTGTTTTTTGTATTAAATTATTTTCGGAGTTTTGTAAGTTACATGTAATGGATATGTATTGGACATGTATTGTAATCAATGTATAACCAGATGAGTTCTCAACCAGTTCGGAATTATATGTAATGAAAATGTAGTGAAAATGTAATGCATATGTACAGTATTATGCATGTAATGCATATGTAATGAGTATGCAATGCATATGTAACTACAACGTATACAATGCAAATATTTTTCTTTTAGGGTGCTTGGTGGTATTAGTTTAGTTGTTTGGATATTATGTGCCATTAGTTTGTTTTAGTGGACATTTTTTGCAATCAAAAGCTAAATTGGTATATTTTTGCAACTCACCCTTTTTTTCTACATCCGTGGCTCTGTTTTTTGTATTATAAGCTCAATGTTCAGGCCGTGTTTGTTTACAGGATTATGTTGAGGGGAAAAAGTTGGAGTTTGGTCAGTTGGACTATCTCGCATCAATGGTGGGTGCACTTTGTCATCTTTTAAAAAAGCCAGGTGAGCCCTACTGAAATGTAGTATGTTGTGACTTCTTGTAGTTATACCATGGTATGAAATTCTATAATATGCTTCATTTGTCAATTGCCGACATATCCATATGGAAGCTTTTTCCTTTTCGTTTTCTTTTTTTCATTTCAATTGCCAAGATATTGCTGGCAGTGATGCTAAAAATGCTCATTTGGTCGACTAAGATAGGTGTATTTTCCTACCAACCAACTACGCCTTAATCCCATGCTAGATGAGGTCGTGTCTATGTGGATCATCTGATTCCATGAAACTCTATTTGAGCCAAATGCTCATCTAGATAGGCGAAGTTTTCCCCTACTGAATTATGCGTTACTGATCCTTAGTATCCTAATCACCTTAAATGCACAAGTGCTGAAAGTATTGCATATGCTATATATACTATTTCTTACATTGCCGTTGATTTCACGGTTTAACATCTGTTGTGCATATAAAGGCTTTCCTGTATATCACTTAAACCTATCGCGAAATGTAACTGCTTGGCAGCCTTTTAGATGTCTGAAATCAGGTAATGGATTGTTCCATAAAGGAAAAGGTGAAAACTGGTCGATCTTCTCTTCACCAACAATAAATAAAATTCTATATTATGATCCAAAATTGGGCCATTTAAATCTCCGAAAGCATACTTACACAAGACACATTTTGCTAAATATATCCTTCCATTCCTGATTTAAATTCCTCCTCAGGAATCGATCCAAGCTGCTTGCAGTCATTTATTTGGAAATGCTTTGTTCCGTTGTTGAATATGGTTCACACATTAGAGCGTCAGTTTCTTAACCAGGTAAGTAACTGGTGCCATACTTACAAGGTTTTTTTTGTGATTTCTTCTGTACCTGCATTTGGCTGATTCTCTGTTTTGTTTTTTTCTTGCTATGCGCCGTTGCAAGATTAGATTGCAGAGTTATTCTTTGATTCTGTGAGTGTCACTAACTCATGGGCCGTGTTAGAAGCAACTTTGGTACCTTATTTTCTAAGAACCGCTGGCCTTTCTATTGGTATGCTAAAAAATGATGAATCAGACATTTTTGAATGGTCTAGCAATTCAGCTTTGCAAGGTTTGAATGGAAAAATTGACGATTCCCAACTGGATGAGGAGCCTGAATTGTCTGTTTGTGGGCCTTTTCCCCTTTCAGTATCATGTCATCTGTTAACCTTGATATTGGATTCTGCTTGGCAAAGTTTCCAGAAAGCTTCAACCACGGAACAAAGGTTGAAAAATGGGTCTTGTCGCGCAGAAAATCTGTTTATTAGAGTACTTTGGGATCTCTGTAATATGAGTGAGAGACTGTTTTTGCAAGCTTCAGAACATCGTTCCTCTGCTATGGGCGTCCTCCTCCCAATCCTTTTCAAGGCATTTGCTTCTCACAGTTCTTTTGAAACTTCAGTTCATGGCAAGAAATCTGTTCTTTCTAGGTGATAATTGCATTCTACTTTTCCTATTGCATGAGTTCAAGAAATGCATTTTTTTTGTTATCTATATTCATGTGTGATATCTATTACTTACTGTGCCTATTTGGATTGAATTCAGGAACCTTTTCTTTAAGAAAATATGGGAATGTTGCAAATTACTATTTTCTCTTGGACCTTTAGAGAGAAGAGATGCTTATTACATACTCTCTCTATACTTGTCCTTTTTCTGTGGCACGGAAGAATCGCAAAATGCTAATTCCATTGACAGAGAAGAATTTGATGTGAGAGATGAAAGAGAATTTTGGGATGAAATAAAAAGAGGCTTGGTACATGCATATAACTTTTCCATATTCATCACTACAAACTCAGTATGCTTGTAAGTCATATTTTTTTTGTCTATATTATAATTCAACATGATGGTGGTCTTCAGGTAAACGAGGATAGTTTAGTGAGGAAGCAATCATTACATATACTTAAAAAGGCTCTCGCAATAAGAGGAGGAAATCAGCACGAGCAAACCCATCCAGAGAAGAAAGTAGTGGGAAAATATCAAACTCCTCAAGGTATGACGAAAAGAGCATTATGGGCTCAGAAGGAAGCAAAATCATTGGGTGTTGGAAAATTCTGTGCTTCATTGTTGTCTGCTTTAGACATTCAGCAGCAGTGGGAGGCCTTTATACTCCTTTATGAAATGCTCGAAGAGTATGGTACTCATCTAGTAGAAGCTGCTTGGGAGCACCAGGTGCTTTATCAACATCCCTATCGATAAGCTTTGAATCCATTATCTGGAAAAATTTTCTCTACTCAAAACTCTTAGTGCTGAAGTTCTTTTGCACAGAGAGAAGAAAAAATCTCTAACGGTGAAATTTTTTTAATGATTTTATTATTTAAGCATCTTTGAAAATTGTTAGGAAACAAATAAATAACATCGAATTAATAGATTTGTTTGCTAAAGCAATCATATTTATAAAATATAAGCAACAAAATTATCAAAATTGAGTCCTTTAATTTTGACATGGTATTAAATCCCATGACTCTCCCATGTTTCTACTTTCTAATAATGTTCGTTCTCTGCTTTACAGCTTTCTATCAAACTCTATTTTTCAACCTCTCTAGCTTCATTTGTTCTCGGAGTGATTTTCCATTCTCTTCTTGTTCTTGAAGTGTTTCTTCCTCCTGTAGTTGTGGTTTTTTATTTTAAGTTTGAGCATATGCAATCGGATGCTCCATGTCCTACGTGAAGTGTTGTTGGAAATTGTTTGGATGGTAGGGTCCTGGTTGGCTTGCCATTTGAAATATGCCAAGGAGTGCTATGTTAACGGGTCTTGGTTTTGGATCCAATTTATGTAGTAGATTGGCTGTTCCTTATATGCTTTATTCGATTGTCAAAGTGTCACCTCTATTCTCCAAGTTGAGTAGTTCATCTTGGCTACATTTGGATTGATTGTTTTAGCTTTATATCAAACTTGAGCTTGTATGCTCAAGATTGGAGGGAAGTGTTAGGAAGCAAATAAACAGTCTTGATTTTTATATTTGGTCGTTAGAGAAGTCATATGCATTATCATTGGGATTAGATTGATCACATGCGCACACACTTGCACCCTGCCTTCATAAGCAATAAAATATAACAATGTAGTCTTTTAATTATAACAAAAATATTTCTAAAGAAAACTTATGAAGGAAATATATTGCTGTAAATGATGCTTTATTGGCTAACTCAACATTTATCCTCTTATTTTGTTTATTGCAGATAACCCTGTTGCTTCAGTTTTCTATTTCAAATGATAATTTTGCAAGTTCTATTGGTGGACTTCATCAAAATCAAAAAGAAAACTCGCTTGAAGTCTTTAATTGGTTAACAATTTTATGGCAGCTTGGGTTTCAACATGATAATCCCAATGGTTTGTATTTTTGGTAGTTTAACCATATGTTGAAGTCAATTACATGGAAATTTATTTTCAATCCTTACTTTTTTATTTTATGCTACTTTTTTTTTCCTTTCGAGGGTGATGTTGATTCAACATTTTTTCTGGAATGCAGTTAGGTGCTTGATTATGGAGTCATTTCTGGGAATAGAATGGATGAAGTATGGCAACTCCGTTGCATTGTTGCCCAAAAGATTTATACTTGGTCCATTCATTGAGGGATTAAATGACCCTGTACACCACAAAGATTTCGGTATCTCCCAATTTTTTACTTTTTAAGATGTTCATTTCATTTTTTCAGCTTAATAGAGTTGAAAATATCGAAACATGCTAGAGATCTGTATAATATCAAGTATTACCCTAACTACTTGATTCTTTCTTTTCGATTCTTAGGATGGTGTGCAAGTGTTACGACCTATGCAAGTGACGTTCTTTATGTTTGTGCTTGTTTGTTATTGAAATTGTGTGCACTTTTTAGTCATCATCGTCTACATGTACTTCTTTTTGAATAATTTATTTCACTTTCATATGCAATGATTCTTGTATGAATTTGGATAAAGCCAAATGATAATTCTGTCTTTCTTTCTTTCTTTCTTTCTTTCTTTCTTTCTTTTACTTATTAATTTATTGTAGGTTTAAGGGGAATTTATACGTCAAGGATGACTGAAGCTGCGGCCAGGTTCCTACATCAATATGCCAAATCCTTGAATGTGAGGTATAGCAATCATGTGCTTCTTCCATACATGTTGCTGGAGATGACATGAGCGTGAATTTCTCTTGAGGCTATATAGCGCACATTATGGTTAACCATATGCTGAACAATTCATTTTGGATATCGAATTTATCTCTTCCCCTAGGAGCGCAAAACTTCAATGCATGTTGAAGTCCTTGCAAATATTTATATATATCTTAAGATTACATTTTGAATAATTGTATGATTTGTTATGGAGAAAGAAGTTATAAGTATTTACACAGTGATATAAGGTCTATTAGGAAAGAAATGAACACTCCCTACATTCCCTCCTAAAAAAACTTATACAAGGCCTAATGCATAGTCACTTAGTAAGCATCCCAAACTTGACACTTTTTATAGATGGCCCCCTGAACTTGGAATTGTCACTGCTGGCAACGTGAACTTGGCCAAAATGTTCTTTTCAGCATCCTGAAGTAGGGAAAAATGTACACTTCAGCTCCTCAGTGTCATGTGTCACCTTATGATAGGTTTGACTTTTTAAAGATTTCTATTTTTTTATATTTTTCTATCCATTCAAATTGTGACATGTGACACTTAGGGGGATGAATTGTATGTTTTCGCCAACTTCAGGGTGTTGAAGTGAACATTTTGGACTAGTTCCAGGGGCTTACTGTGGCTCATGCAAGTTCAGGGTAGCATCTCGAAAAAAGTTTTAAATTCAGGATTCTTACCATACATTAGGCCCTCATACAATGATATTCTATAATTTTTTAGTCCCCTATGAGCTAGAGCATACATGTTGTTTGTCTAGGTTAGAGTGCTAATGAAATTTATCTATAATGCTTACAGGGAAGGAATCGTGTTTTTGCATAATTTAGCTTCAGTTGCAAAACAAAAGTCTTTTGGGAGAGTTGGATTAATGGTTCTTGCTGAATGCATTGCTTCAAGTGGTTCTGGAGTTGGAGTTGGAATATGTAATGCCAATGAACTTGAACCGAGGGGAGATGCTTTATATGATGCTATCCATCAAGAATGTTCTTCAAATTTTTTTCATCCCATTAGTAAAGCTGACTTGTTGGATGTGCTAAGATTTGTTATAGAGAACAGCAAACAACATTTCAACCCTAATTACCGTCTTCGAGGTCTTTATCACTAGGCTTGTTGCGTGATTAAATATTTGTTTGTGTAATAAGGAGACAACTCAAAGCCTTAATATAAGTATTTTGATATCTGCAGTTTGTGAGAAAGTCATTGATGCTGCTTCTTCGGTGGTCAGTACTCATGATGTGCCTCTTGAGATTCTTCTCTACTTCATTTCTTCCCTGCCACAAGAATACACTGATTATGGAGGTGGGTAAGAGCCTATTGAAATGACATGGCGTCTTGCCTCCACTTTATCATACTTTTCCTGTTTCAATATGCTCTTTGCTTCAGTATTTCATTTACTGCTTTGCATTGGGGACTTGACACTAGTTAGGAATCCCTACAGTTATTGTAACTTTTGTCCTTATATTATTTGCATGTTGCATTTTTTCAGTCCATAATTTATTGCACTATGAGCTTGGTATCGAGTTGTTAAAGATGATCAGCAACATGCAATTGCTAAATGCATCTTAGAGTAGTGAGTGACTACTTATGAATAAATCACAGTATATACTTGAAGTTTCTGATTTAGTTGATTGTTTCTCTTGTGATGTTAAAGGTACTTACCTGGCCTACTAGGTGACTAGGCGAGGTTGCCGATTTCAAGCATCTCCAATGCTTGACTAACACGGTGTGGCTTCAGTTTTGCGTTGCCTTTGGTGACTAGGCGCTTGAGACGCTGTCGTAATTTAAGTGAGATATGATTTTTGGGAACATAATCAACAATTTGACTAGGCTAGAAAATTCAAATTGGAATTACAATAGGAAATATAATCTGCAATGTGTGATTCTCCAATTATATTAGAATAGGAAATACATTTTGAAAAACCCAATTGGAATATGAGCTTTGAAATAGAAATAGAACAGCAAATAGAAACTATAGTTGTTCTTTTCTCCTTTCCAATCATTTTCTCTTTCCTTATAAGAATCCAAGTCAACCACTTAGCCTCTAGAAGTCCTAAGCATAGATAAGAATACGTTTACTGTTTACAACTAATGTGTAAAACTAAACTATAAACACATTCAGTTTTCAATCTAGAGTAATTATGTAGTGTAGAAGCAAAGAAACAACATGGAAAAAATAAGTTTGATAGTTTTATGGACAGACTTAAAGATTCTACTTGCCTATAAGGCTTCTTGCTGTGCTATCCTCAATATGACTAAACGTGTTGCATTCTAAAGATTTTATTTGCTATATCATCCGAGGGCATGAAACATTATCCTTATAAGTTCCTATTTAATGTTTCAATTCGTTTGATTAATTGTTGCTGTCTTTTTATATTTCTACAGTCACATCTCCATTCAAAATTGCTGTTGGAGTTATAATTCTATTTTCTACTATCCGAAGCCCTTACTTTACTTGGGCTGCCACTTATTTATGCTATTTGCCTTAGTCTATATAGAGGTCTATCGCCTTAAAGTAGCTCAGTGCGTTTTGCAAGGTTGCGACACTGTTTCCTCATAGTGTTTATGCTTGTTGGGTCAAATCATTTTATTTCAAGGCTATTCAATGTTTATGTATATTTTTTACTTCTTGAGTGAACTGACTAGGAGGTCGCACAATGAGTAAAAGAATATGTACAATTGCTTGCAAGCTTTGAGAAATTAGCCTTTTCAGTGTCATATGTTATGATCTCCCATTAAGCTCATTTGGGAAAATCTTCTAGTAGTTCAAGTTGGTCTTGTTTTATGTCTTTATAACATTTTCGCTAAGAAATTATAAGCAATCCATATTCCCCCTTCTGTCTCCTCATATAGTGATATTACAACTGTTTCCCGGAGTTTCCTTATTGATCTCTTTTGGTCTGCAATTCGTATTTTCTGTGTATTGTAGGTTTGTTAAGGGCAAAAATGCAAGAATGGCTTTTGAGGGGTAGTGAGGGACACTGCAGTTCTGAGGTGCACCTTGTGAAAAGTCTTCAGGAATTTCCAGAAAGATTTACGTGTTCTCAGCATTTGACTGACGCTATTACTAATTTTGATGATGAAGATTTGGATGCATGGGAATTTGAAGCAAAAAGATGGGCTAGAGTGCTTTTTCTTTTAATCAAGGATGAAAATGATTTAGCGCCTATATTAACGGTTTGTCTTCTTTTTCTAATTTGATTGCCTTGTGTTGTATTCTAGACTAACTTTTAGTCTGATTGCAAGTTGGCATTGTTTGCTTTGGCCCTTGACTGTGATTGAGTTGAGGTGCTATTGGTGATCAAATCCATCTGCATTTAGAACCTATGGAAGCTGAGACTCTTTAGCCCAATTTATTTGATTGTGTCACAAGATAACTAGTAAACAGTTTCCAACCTCTGGAATTTTCTTTGTTTTGATTTCCTGCTTATAGAACCTAAGATATGCAAATTAGTTGAGGGCCACCTGAAAGGACCTCAAATGTTTAAAAGGATTTCGATGCAAATAAACTTAGTTGTTTGTAAGATCTATTACTTACGCGTGTAGTACAACATGTCAAGAAATAAACAAATAAGGATATATGATTTATTACGAGATTTGATTAATAGAGTTATCAAGGAATTATCATCAGAATAATATTGAATGTGTTTCCTTATTTGAATAATATAGTATTTTCTATCAATAAATGCATGCATGATAATCAAAATGTAGTCCTTTCAATCTGTAACCCAACACAAATGCTTAAAAGATGAAGCTGTGTTTTTTCTAGTGCCGCAGCCAGCACGGGTTTCTCTGAATGATGTCACAAAAAGCTTAGTGACAACATATTTTGGCCTTAATTGCCCTAATTAATTAAGTATCAAAATTTGCTGTTCGAGGAGAAGCTTGTGAGAGCTTTTTGGTACAGTTGCATGAACAAGCCCAAACTAGCTCTCAGTGGCAAAATAGCTTTTCTACATATTAGTAAAAAGGATGCTGTTGATAAATTAGGGATAATATGTGCTAATTTATAGCTTTCAGACCATTTAGTTAATTGTGTGCTATTATTCTTGGTAACCTTTTCTGTTTTCTCTGACTCAGTTTTATTTTCTCCAGTTTATTCAGAATCGCGGCATCGGTATCTGTAACTACGATAATGCAAACTGGTCACCTACAAAGTTTCTTGTCCTTACCACGAATCTGGTTGGAGAGACTCGAATATTGTGGGCCAAAGTGGTTGAATATGCTGCGAAAATCAAACTAAAAGGAGAAAACAGCTGGCTTAAGGCTACAGATCAGTTTGGTTATGCAGAAGCATCTGCAGTTCATGAGAAAATTTTAGATCTTTCTCTGTTAATCCTGGTACTGAGCTTTACTGCCTCATTCTCGTCAGTTTGATGGTTTTCTAACCAATGATGTCAAGTAATTCATTTTTTCTCTTCCCTTGGTAATTGCAGGAGGAACTGGTTTCATTTTCTAACAGTTCTTGTTCTATATTCTGGAAAAGTATTCCAGAGGATACAAATCTTCCTAGTTATGTGAGAGGAAAACTTGGTGGCCCTAGTCAGCGCCGACTGCCGTCTTCTGCTGCTACTGCTGTGTTGAAAGCTGTATGTTTTTTTTGTCTAAACTATTGAATGTTGTAGTTTTATTATTAGTATTACAATATGATCCTTTCCTTGGTTTTATGAAGATTGTCTTATCATTTTTTCATGAGATATCTTGCTAATTTATCATCAGAACAATTTTCTATAAACCATACAGATAAAAATAATTGTTGATTCCTATATGATATAAATTTCTGGAAGTTTTCTAGAGCTAGCTCTGAAGCGGACTAGATATTCTACTAGAAATTAAAAGTTTCCGCACATGTTTAGGCTTCTGTGTTTGGTCAAACCATCTAAACTCTTGTCAGGCTCCCATTTGCTGGATAAGGATAGTAACGTTTCTTTTGTAATCTCTTTAGCTGCAATTAACCTTTATCATAACGATTATGCAAAAGAAAAAAAAGAAGAAAAGGGCTAATTCCACTTTAATTTCTTCAAACAGTCATGTTTTGGTTGGTTGGCCTATTGGGGCAGTTTAACATTCACCTTAATTGTGCAATTTTCTCTTTAGTTGACCTTGTGCAATATAAGATCCTCTATTCCTCTTTTGCAATAATGATCCTATCATATGTTCAGATCTCATACCTAGCTTGTTGTGAGCGCTTTTGTATTTTGAATTATCAAAGAAGTGATTCTTTATCTATGTCATTTCTTGACCATATAGTGGTGTACTAATACAAGGTCTGTTTTTATGGATAAGTAGATAATGTCATTGAGAGCTGTTGCAGCAATTTCATCCTGGTGTGTGCATTTTAGAACTACTGTTCAGATCAATGTTGCCTGGACTTTTATGTGGGAATTCTTTCGGGAAGTTGTTTCTTCTCAAGCCTGTGATTCTGAGGTACCTTCTGTGCTTTCTAGTTACATCTGCTTGTATGTAGGCATTTTTATCTTTTTCTTTTCTGGTTCACTTATTTATTTTTCTTAACTGATCTCATAATTCTAAACCAGATTAAAGCAGAAGTCCATTTAGCAGCATATGAAGCTTTAGTTCCTGCTCTAAGATCACTAGCTTACTCCCTATCTCCAGTAGCTTTAGATCTCATTAAGGAGAAAAATAGAACACTGTTGCCTGTAGGAGAAGGGGAAGCTTTGTTGGATCGACTGGTTCTTCCGTTCCTTCAGAATATCAACACACTTCTTTCAGTAGGAGCTTTGGTGCGGACGCGAAGGGCAGTTTTATTGAATTGGAAGGTGATCAATTGTACTCATCTTTGATAGCAGTCATCATTCTTTTTTCACATATCAAGTTATAACCATTGCTAAACCTAGAAACTGCATATTCTATTTGCATTTCTAGATGACACATGCATTCTGTAGATGTGTTATTTTTTAGTTTGAGATCGTCTATAGTTCTTTAATTTGTTCGAACTTAGTCTCATTTTGTTAGGGTTGGCTATATGCGTAGTTTTTCTTTGGTTATTCTCATTCCTATTCCTTGCAAAATCCATTGAAAGATCTAGTAACTTATAAAATCCTTTTGAAGATATAATAACTGTATTAGTGGCCTCTATCCAATCCAACTTAAAATGATATGCTATGTGCACTGAATTTTAATAAAAAAAAGCTTAATGCCAAAATATAAAATTAAATAGGTGTTTATTGGCCATATATTTACTAGTATCAATATGCTTATGGAATTACTCTGAAAAATAATAGCATATGCATAATTCTAATAGACATAAACATCTAAGCCTTAATCCCACGCTAGATGGGATCAACTATATAGATTGGATGCTGTAACAACATGAAGCTCCATGCAAGGTCATGTGCTCATTAATGCCAAATGATCTCATATCTTTTCAAATGGCTAATCTCTGTGTTCTTTTTTTTTGCTATCTACCCTTAGATCTCATACATCCAACCCGAAGGATTTCTAGGTCTTCAAAGTGCATGCTCATACCACCTTCATTTTCATTTTCTCTATTTATCCTCTACATGTGCTACACTAGTCTTTTGATGGTGCAGTCATATCTCAAACATTCTCATTCTTGTCATACAGCATTTATAGTAGGTCTTGATTTTTGATGCAGTTTTTGCAGTAGATCAGTGGTTTGTCGGACACTTGTTTTTCAAAGTGTCACCTCCCTCATTATGGATCTGCAGTGTAACATCTTTTTTTCGTTTCATTTGAAGTTATTGTATTGTGTTAATTTTCAAGCTCGAGCATCTATGCTCTAGCTTGAAGGGGAGTGCTTTGTACTATAATTCCTCATAACAGGAGTAATTATAGAAAAGATTTATTGAGTGATTTAGCAGAGTAATTGTAGGGAGAGCTCATTTCTTTCCTAATATAAACCTTATATCATTGTATAAATATATATTACTTTTTAATACAAAATACACAATACAATTTATTTACAGTTCAGTCTTATGCTTCCTAACCTTCCAGTGACTATTAAGTCTTTTCCGGCACTCTATCATATGCTTTCTCTAGGTCAATAAAAACCTTATGGAGGTTCTTCTTTTGTTCATCTAATATATTTCCATCAAAACTTACTAAAAAGGAAACAATTTCCGTCATAGATCTATCAGGCATGAAGTTTTTATAATTGTTTGTGTGCCGCTAAATTTGAATAAACTAATGGATTTTTTTAGTCGATTCCATCAGATCTATTATTCTGATATGTTGTCTTAGATGGATGCTTTTTACATTAATGCAGTGGCTTTGCCTACAATCGCTGCTATCTATTCCTCACTATGCTGTTGAGAATGGGCTTCATGCAGACGACTGTGGAGAGTTCCTCTCAGATGATGCAATCAGATTCATTTTTGGTGATCTCGTTGAGAGGTAATATTCATAAGTGTGTTGTTACAGTGTGCTATTAATGCTTCTTATTTTGGATGCGATTGAGAGCATTAAAAATTATAGGCTTTCATTTTTCTTACTGTATAGGGAACTTTATAGTATCTTATAGTTTATCTGGCATATTTGTTGATATGCATTGTTACTTTCGTCCCCGTGTGAAACGAAAACGAAATGATTTGTTCTTAAATCTCCAGGTCTGCAATTACTGTTATTGAAAGTTGGTGGCCAAAAGCTATTCTTGTATAATTTCTACACGCACGCGCACACACACACACACACACACAAACACACACTCACACTCCTGTTTCAGTGCTAAGCGTGGAATGGCTTGACATTCCTTTTTCACGCATACATAGATGTATTTGAATTAATTTACTAAATTTACTTTTAACGAAAAATGAAATTCTAAAACAATTTGCAGCCTTGAGCATGCTGGTGAAGCATCCATTCTACCAATGTTAAGATCCATCCGATTAATCTTGGGGCTCTTAGGATCTAGGACGTCAGAATCACTCCATTCCTCACGTAATAGTTTGGATGACCAGGTTAGCCTGATAACATACTCTAATGCATATTTGTATTAATCGAAATTCATTATGGTCATACCTTAATGACTTTGTTATGCGCATTAGTGTTCTTGTTGCAAAAATTTGTAATTGATTGTGAATGGTTTGTTGTAACTCAGGATTCATGCTTTTTCCAACCACTATTTAACTAATAATATTCATTATTCGAGATTATAAATAAGTGGAACCTTTTTGCTTTAACTTCGAAATCAGCAAGGTGGAATGCATTACAACTTAAAAATGAAAGCTAAACTCGAGAGCTCAGAAGTTTATTGCTTTATTGTTGAGCTTGTAGAATAATTGATGGCCCAAGGTCATGATGATCATCACCGTAATGTCAGGCTATCATCTTATGTCAGTGCTTTAATTTCAAAAAGATTGAGCTGGTAGTTGGAGAGGCTCTTGTAGATATTCAAATATTTAATTTGTTGATGATAATATTTGATAATGTTGAGAAAAATAAATTATCTTTCTTTTGAAGTTCGGGCATAAACAACATAAATTATGGAACTTCTTCTATCTATCGTTTTGGTCTATAAATGTCCTCTCAATGTTCTTCTGTTATGTTTATCAACTGGGTACACTTAATATTTTCGTACACTCCTGGATGGCTGTTTGTGTAGATGATGTGGCGCTTAGTTCATTCCTCCTTGATATTGCATGTGAATTGCAACAAGCGCCGAGTTGCATCTATTGCTGCCCTTTTATCTTGTGTCTTGCATACTTCTGTGTTTGCCAAGGATGAAATGCATGCAATTGATAATGCAGCTGGACCTCTGAAGTGGGTATGTGTCTCCCTCCTCTATCTGATCTGTGAATATTAATAAAGATCTTTCATATATATGTGCATCGTTCACTTCATTATATTGCAATCTGTTCTGTCTGTGGATATCACTATTGCAGTTTGTTGAAAATATCCTTGAGGAAGGAACAAAAAGTCCCCGCACAATTCGCCTTGCAGCATTGCATTTAACAGGACTGTGGCTTTCAAATCCAAGAATTACTAAATATTATATAAAAGAACTAAAGCTTCTTACACTCTATGGTTCTGGTTTGTATAATGTTATCTTTTTCAATTCCTATTGATGTGTAATTAAATTTCCCTTAATTTCTCGCGAGACTTTCAATCTGATTTTTTTCCCAACAGTTGCATTTGATGAAGATTTTGAAGCTGAGATAGCTGAAAATCATGATGCGAGGACTGAGGTTTCGTTGTTAGCTAAAAGCCCAGACCCTGAATTGACCGAAGTAAAGTGCCTCTGGTTATCAATTTGTTTCTGTTGTGAGATCCTTTATAATTAAAATTATGATTATACTGTTGATAATGCAAGATTTTTTCCTGTTTGTTAATTGTTTTTGTGAGAACATGCTAACAAAGAAAGAAAATGAGCGTATTCAATTGATTAATTGTTTTTTGGTAAGAATAAATTGATTACTATATGTCATAAACTATGATTCTTATGTTACCTGGTTCTGTTTGGCATGAAATGACCAAAGCTGTGATATGATCACGGTTTTGTCACATGCGGACTGTGTATGATATGTGTTGAAAGTTCATTGCATCATAAGTAATCAAGACACTCGAGTTAATATTATGCCCATTCTTGAAGGCATCTTTATTCTCTCAGCTACTTTGTTTACAGTTTTAAATTGCATCTCATGCTTAGTTGCAAGCAGTGGTGATTATGATTTATGATAGATCCTTGTACAAATAAATGCTTGAAGTTTCTAAATGTGTCGTTTTACATGACTCTTAGGTGTTTATCAATACGGAACTGTATGCACGTGCATCTGTTGCTGTTCTGTTTCACAAGTTGGCTGATTTGGCGGATTTGGTTGGATCAGTAAATGAAAATGAAGATTGCTATGCTGCTCTTGAGTCTGGGAAATTGTT
>CAOJBJ011976977.1:0-15252 GCA_948291685.1 Euphorbia celastroides | reverse complement strand
ATTAATTAGCATTTAAACACATTTATTTCCTTCCTATTTCAACCAGCCTCCTTTTTCTCCTCTATTCTTCGTCTTTTCATCTTCATTCTGCAAGTCCGGTGACCAAATGCCTGCCAGTGTCTCTGTTTTTGCCGTGTCCGGCGACTCATTGCCGGATCCGACCCGTATCCCGTGTCAGTGTCGTGTCGACACGGGTACGGCACTCATTCTGAAGAGTCCGAGTATCATAGGGTTATATATATGATTGTTTTCTTTGGTCTAGTTAACCTTTAGTAATTTATGGTAAAGAAACTGTGTTTTGTGACTGATAATTCATTTGTTTTTGTAAGAAACAAGATTATGTGACTGGAAATGCTTTTGCTTTTATTTCAGTACGCTATTTCTTATTTTCTTAGTTGTTACGCTCTCTGATTATACAGTCTTCTGATGTTTTGTGAAGCCATTGATGGTTGAAGACTTCCTTTTCTTTTGTGCTGCAGCAAGATTTCTTCCGCAAACTTATTGACTTGTTTAGAATATGTGAAGATTTGGAAAACATTGATGGTCTCCACATGATATTCAAAATAATCAGGGGGATCAGTCAGTATTTATCTTAATCCCATCCCGTAGTCCTTTCAATCTGTATATTTATATATACATGTAACTCAAAGAAGTTTTTTTTCCGTTTCCTGCAGTATTGCTCAACAGTCCTCAAATCTTTGAAAAAATCTTTGGGGATGAATTTATCATGGATATCATTGGTGCTCTTGAGTGTAAGTGCTCTTTTAGTTATTAATATGATATTTAAATTTTATCATCAAATGTATTTGAAAAGAAATTGGGTATCACCTGCCATGTTGACATATTATGGTTGATGTCTGTGCTAAGTTGATATCAGTATAGCAAGTTAAAGAATTAAATTTTGTGCCATTGCTTTATTGGATCAGTTTCATACTGTCTTGATTATGGTGTCCTCCATTTTGATGTTATTTGTTTAATGGTGTATGGTAATTATCTCGTTATTATTCATAGATGAAGGTTCTGTGTTGCCTCGTGACTCGTGAGCTAAACAGACTTTCCACTGTTAATTTCTAATATGCTGTATGGTTTTGGTGCATGAGTTTTATTTGTCGCTGTGTTGGACCTCTAGTTGTAATTTTTTTGTGAGATTCAAGGTTTGTGTACAAGTGATATGGTCTATTTCATTATTCTGAGTGGTACGCAGAATTCTTTTATCAGTTGCTGTGTTGGAACTTCATCTCTATTTTGCTTAGATGACATAGTTTATTTCTTTATTATGCTCAAAGTAGCACACAAGCATTTTTTTGGTTGCTGTTTTGGACCTTTATTTGTAACTTGAATGAGATTCATGAATAGGTGATGCTGGTAATCTCTGTATTCTTGTTAAAGTGGTCCACAAATGTGCTTTTGTGTTTGTTTCTATTTCTTGGAGTTGTCAAATCTACTGCCTTCGGATTGTCTACTGGTCTCAGTACATCTTGTGACATTTCATGAATCCCTTTAATCTAGTGGTGGTGATTTGTCAACAGTGTGTTCTATCGTTGGTTGTCACGAGATGTGCTGTTTATTCTTTGATGTTACTTTTGCCAACAATTTGTAATCCAGTTTGCAGAATGAAGTGTGGTTAGTCTGTATTTGCTGGTTTATAAACGGCTTCCATTTGTATATGTAATATGCTCTTCACATTTTCTTTTCAGATGATCCGGATGCTCATCATGTCCAGCACCATCGTAATTTCCTTAAAGAGCATGTTGTCTTCAAGGAGGTAATATAATATTAGCTTCTCGTTCTAGAGGCCTGGATATTGGGTATCTAAGGCTGTAAGGGAGTATTTATGGAAATAACTTGACGTTTCTTCCTTACATCTATTCACTCTTGAACACTTCAGGCCATACCAATCAAAGATCCGATTTTGTTGTCAAAAATACACCAAACATACAGAGTGGGCTACTTAAAGGTATGTCTGGGGTTCTTATATTCCAGTGAAGGGCTTATTTCCTGTGTTAGCTTTCTCACCTTCTCCATTTCTATATAGGATGTAGTTTTGGCTAGAGTATTGGATGAGGGTACAGTTGCCAATCTCAATTCCATAATTCATGCAAATAATGCCGTTGTAAGATTTTGATACTTATATTTATATAATCGTTTGATTTCTTCTTATTTGATCTCTTTTTGGTTTATTTTATTTGTAATTTCAGCTTTTCCTCTTCCAGGTTGTTTCATTGTTAAAGGATGACAACACTTTCATTCAGGAACTATTTGCGAGGTTAAGATCTCCTGCTACATCTGCAGAATCAAAGAAAAATTTGGTAATTGGGGATTTGAATTAATTCTCCTTTCTGTTCATCAGCATGATAACATTGCATTGTTTGTAATGACATATTTCTTGTTATTTTACTCAATCAACTTTTTTATGTACACTAACGCTTTCTTTCAAAAAAATGTTGTCGGATTGATCTAGTGTTTGTTTTCTGAACTGTTTTGTAATGAATGAAGAATTGATCTGGTCAAGCATATGCGGCTTTACTTGGTATGAATAGTTCAAACATCTTGATCGGTTATTGTGGGAAATATTAGGAAAAAGTTATTAGCTAAGTTTGTGCCAGTAGTTTTTCTTACCTTCCCTTTCACGATGTAGTACAGCAGCAGCCTTGGTTCGCATACGCTGGGATTTTCGTGAAGGGAGTTTCACCTTCATTTGAGACATTCTCCTCAGAGAATACATGTTTCCATCATTAGTAGTATTTATTGTTTGGTAACTGTGGATTGGTGGAGTTATGGTGTTTGAGTTAAAAGTCGGAGGTATATAAAACTGAATGCAGCACTGTCAAACTACACTATACATACTTTCTTAACAAAGAAAAAACTGTGATGCCCTTGTGTCGTTGTCGAATAATGGAAATGGCGTTTGTGTTTTGTTTGGATGTGATTATAATGGTATTAATGTATGATATGTTCTCTGCTTCCATTTTCTTCAAATAGGTGTATTTCTTGTACGAGTTTTGTAGTTTAAGCAAGAGCCTGCCAATGGTTCAACAACTCCGTCTGTTCAGGTATTCGACTTTTTCAAGAACAATTCTTCTTGAGTAGTATATTTTTTAGTTATTTATTTGTCCGAAAAAGAAAATGTTTCTAAAGTCAAGATATCTGCTTTTTGCAGGGATCTCGTGAATGAAGGTATATTTGACATCATCGCAGAAACTTTACAGAGTGAGGACCATAAACTTGTATTAACTGGGTATGTTGACCTCTTTTACTTTCTCTGTTCAGGAATTAGAATTTAGCATATATATTCTTTGTCGTTTCGTTCCCTGCTTTGCATGAGAACCTCTCATTTCGTTATTCTATGAAGCTTAGCTCTTGACTGCAAATCTTTCTTATGGGTGCAGGACAGATATCTTTATTTTCTTGAATCAAGATCCAAACCTTCTTCGATCGTATGTCGTTAGGCAGGAGGGGATTCAACTTTTCGGACTGTTGGTATATACTTCATCAATTGACGAGTTTAAGTATATGACCAGTCGTTCCTAGATTATCTCAACTGCTCTATAGTGATTCTATCGCCGAAACCTATATGCATCATTTAGTGCCCTTCATCTTCACATGAATGTTTTATTGTGTTCTCTCTACTACTTGTTATTTTTGTTTCAGTTGTCTTATTTGATGTTGACGTGTTATCGGTGATCTTTAATTGTCGACTAGTCATAGTGAAAAGTAGGTGGGCTGTAGAACTTTGTTTAGCTCATTTACAAGTAACTATGGGGTATTTTGCTTACTATAACAAAATAATACTTGCATTGTTGTGTAGTTTGTATGTTAATATTGGATATTGGGATATACTTTTATGGTCTCTTATATAAGGACAAATATCGGTTTTAGTCTTGACTTGTTTTATTTCCTTATTATCTTTCGCCTTGTTGAATCTTTGCTCAAATTACAATCATATGATGTATTACAGCTAGAGTAGTTTTGCTAATTTGATTTTCCACCTTGAATTTCCTTCAAATCATAATCATGATCTGTTTCATCTTGAGTAGTGCCAGTGGACTTGTGTGTACTCTACATGCATTCTGGTCAATTCTTACTTCTTCCTATAAAGAAAGGATAACTTATGTTTTGCCCTATTGCTATGTGTAAAATGTCTATCAATTGCCTTTGGATGTCTGAATGCTTTTTATGTAAATGGTTTTATCCATGATTTCCAAACGCATTTTTGTTCCAATATAAAGATGGTTGTATGAATGCAGGTCAAAGGAATGATCACAGATTTCGGTGAGGACATGCACTGCCAGTTTCTTGAAATTCTTCGTAGTTTGCTGGATTCATACTCACTGTCAGGAGCGCACGCTCAGGTGCCAGTTTTGGTAATTGATTCCTACTCTGTAAAAGTGAAATTTGTATGCGTATTTCATTAAATTACGTCTGAGAAGTAATTAGAGCTTTCAATGCATAGTGGTTTATTTTCTAGCCTTATATTCAATTTAAATCTTATTGTTATGCAACAAAACTGAACCATTAACTAGCATGACGGGGAGACAACTGGCTGTATTTTATTATATTCATAGATGCTCTTGAATTCTTTTTTTTTTTGTCTTTAGTTTGAGTATGTTTTTGACCTTTATTTGTTGGGTTATATTACATTGTTGCTGAGTTCTGCTGTTGAAATGAAATTTACCTATGTTTCTAATATTGCAAAATGTTTTTGGCGATAATGAGTGCAACAGCCTTATTCGGAATGCAGTCTTACCAGTTTGTAGTGTGGATAACTAAATGTTTCATATCTCCTTGCAGAGGGATAGTATCGTTGAGATATTCTATGAGCAGCATTTGGGCCATTTAATTGATGTTATCACATCATCTAGTCCTGAAGGTGGTGCCAGTAAATCTTCTGGATCCGATTGCAGAGTTGAAAATCAGAATGGCGTGAAGCCAGAAATACTCTTGAACATTTGCGAATTGCTATGCTTCTGTGTTTTGCATCATCCTTACAGAATAAAGTAAATTTTGATTCATGTACTACTCTGAAATGCTATTTGTTTTTGTAACTGATGTCAGTTATTGTCTTTTTCTACGCACAGGTGCAACTTTCTCCTTAATAATGTAGTAGATAAAGTACTGACACTAACTCGAAGAAGGGAAAAGTACCTTGTGGTTGCTGCTGTTCGTTTTGTTCGGACAATTCTCTCCCGCCATGTAGGTCATCTGTTGAAACTCGTTTTCTGACAATCATAAATATTGCTTCTTCTAGAACTCCCTTGCATTTGCATTCTTGGTATCACAGTGCACACTATGATTTTGCAGCCTGTATTTGATTAGTTGTGCTAATGTGTCAAATCACAGGATGAGCATCTTTTAAGTTATTTTGTCAAGCACAATCTCTTCAAACCAATTGTAGAGGCCTTCATTGATAATGGAGATCGTTACAATCTCTTACACTCTGCAATTCTAGAACTTTTGGAGTATATCCGCAAGGTATTTTTTCTTGAGTGCCCTCTGGTGTAATCTTGCATTCATTTGCTGATGAATATTTGATGGATGATTTTCTCTAGGAGAATTTGAAACCACTGATCAAATATGTTGTGGACTCCTTCTGGAATGAGATGGTCAAGTTCGAGCATTTGGCTTCTATCCAGTCTTTTAAACTAAAATATGAGCAGGTATTTTCCATTTAAGCCTTTTTTTATACGACGCTTTTCCCAAAGCTGACAGGTGCAAATGCAGTGCCTCGAAAACTGTGCAACAAAAAATGGCGATAGTGCATTGGATACAAGAAAGCGAGTTGATGAGCGTGCTTTGGAAAAAGAAGAGGAGGAATACTTTAACGAGGACAGGTATTATTTGCTCTCATACTGGCCCAACATTTTCTTGAAAGAGTTTACCCTGCATATCCTAACATTGATGCATAATCAGTGATGAAGATACCACATCTGCATCACTTACAAAGGAAGCTCGGTCTGAACCAGTAATGGCCAATGGAGTTGCTGCCAGCTGTCCCCCATCAAGGTAATGTCCTATGCTACTCAAATTGGAGAAAATGGTATGCTGAAATTTTGTTTGTTCATTATTCAAGGCTGGGTGGATTGGTTGATTATGACGATGATGAGGATGATGAAAATTACAAGCCGCCACCTAAGAAACAACCAGATACCTCAGAAGAAGATGAAGGAGCTCTGGAGAGTCTTAAGCTGAAGCGCAAATTGGCTTCTAAAGATAAGGAGACTGAGCCATCAAAGAAGCAAAAATTAGGCAAACTTTCAAAAGCCAGAGAAAGTGTATTTGCAGCTCTATGTTCAACGCTAAGCCAGGCTGTGTTACCCAGTAAAAAAATTGCAAGTGCAGTGCAAGTATCTTCTCCAGCTGCTGAGGGCAATAAGGGAATTGATGAAGATAATCACCCAGAGAAGGAACCCGATATGTCAGGAAACAATAATGGTAATAGCAGCGATTCGGGAGAAGATAATCATAGGGAGGAATCTGAGGTTTCTAGAAGTTCTGATTCCTCCCACGAAACATCAGAAAATGGACTAATAAATGGTGAGGATGGCCCGTTAATACCGCCCAAATCCTCACCAGAAATGGCTGTAAATGGATCTTGACCAATGATTCAGGGAAGAAAATGTTTTGTCGGCTGTTACATTCAACTCATGGATGTCTCAAATTCGATCATGGGTGGCCAAAGGAATTCAACTAATACACGAAAAATTGGGCGAAAGTGCTGGGGGAGGAAAACTGAATACTGCTGCCAGGTAACAAAGAAATACTTGGTATCATGGGGTGAGTAAACCCCTTGGCTATATCCATTCTCATGTTGGACTGAGTTAATTTTCGCTTTCTAAAACAAACATGAGCGTTGTTTGTCTCCTTTTTTAGTATTTATTGTTCATTTTTCTGTAGTTTTAAACATTAGCAGCTTGAATTATGCGGGGGGGAAGGCCATCAAATATATGCTGTCTATAGGGGGTTCCTTTTGTTGTTCGATTTTGTGGTGGTTGGTGTGTCTGTAATAGGGTTGAGTAAAAGCTGAAATTTTTGCTATTGTAGTCGAACTTCATTTATAGATCATTGTAAATTAGAAATCGAACCTACTGTTACCCAATGTTGCTTGATCATTTAGAGGTTTCAGTAGTGTTTACATTTGGAAAATGAGTACATGGACTTTTGGTTTCGGATGTCGTTTTTTTCTCACCTATGTGTGAGCTTACCGGTCAGGCTACGCAAACAATATTTGGTCCTCCATGCCCGAGTTGATACATCTTGTATGTTGGAAGTTTGTAAGAAGTTGCATGAAATGGGTGCCCTTGATGATCATTTAGTAATGGATGCCGAAGAATCTGTACAGTGTACTTTGGGAACTCGGGAATCTGCAGGATGTAATACTAGTTGGCATTGTTTTATTCTCTTTTTAGGATGGTGGAGTTCAGACTTAATATGGAAAATGGGGAGATAGAGCTTGATGATGAAAAAGAGATCCAACATCATCAAGTTTTGCTTTGGTTAGAAGAATGAATCCGACACAAGTCTTGCCCACAATAGTATAGGAGAAATCCAACTTACGGGCACAATAAAAGTTGGGATTCTTCCTTTCTCATGGTACTTCTTAAAAATGATAAAAGTTGAATAAACACGCAAACGAGACAAACAAATGGGGTGAAATGGGTCAAGGTCCATTTGCTTATTTTACAAAATACTGCAAGCTTCTGATGAAATGAATGTCAATAATGCAGTTGCTCATCATATTCCTGAATAATCACCTTATATTACATTTATACTAGAGGTGGGAAATTAAACATTTATTCTATGGAAGAAATTGAACCAAAAATCTTTTAAGGCTATATATAGGCCTAATTTACTAAATGTGAAGAACTCAAACTATAAACATCCAAAGAAATCAAATAAAAATTGCATTGTATTTACATTTTGTCCCGGAAATTAAAATCAAATATAACCACATTTATTTTGTGGAGGAAATAATAGAAGCTTTTTTTTTATGGAACTTATAGCAATTTTATATAATGCAACTAAATACTTTCCAAAGATTAAGGTTACCTTAGTATATTTTGAACCACTTCAAGCGATTATTGGTTACTTTGTCCTTTTCAATTAATTGTTCAACAACTTATTTGAAGTTATTTTAAAACTTACTAAAACTAAAAGTCATATTAAACTAATCAAAATGATATTTAAATTTATCAAAAATTAGTAAATTAAATATTATTTAATAAAAATGTAACAAATTGAATTTAATAAATCTAAACAGAATTAAACTGATTTAAAGGGGATGTAAAATTTAAAAAAAAAATCGCTTAAAACAGACAAAACATGATTCACGGACTAGCTGACAATAACCCACTCAAGTTATTTTCACATTTTGACGTTATTATGCTATACAATTTATTTAATTATTTAGCGGTGCGATATTAACTAAATGACACGTAATCAAAACAGAACGCAGCAGGACTCGCCACGAAGTACGGGAAACCGTTGCCATTCTCCACGTAAGCAAGCTCAAAGAGCCACGTGTCCTCTCCCTCCTTTTTCTTCTTCCCCTCCCGCCATTTTTCCATTTTCCTCCATCTTCCCTCACTCAATTTCGCTCGAATTCCAACCAGCTCTGTTACTATGGTTAACAGCAATTTGGAGACCAGAACTTTGATCGACGAGTTCCGCGATTTCGAAAAGGGCTGGCTGTTCGACCTCGGCCATCCTCTCCTCAATCGCATTGCTGAGAGTTTCGTTAAAGCCGCCGGTGTATGTAAATCGTGATTTCTTGCTCGTTTTTCCTGAATTTTTTCTGTTTTTGATGTGGTTGTTGTTTATGGTGTTTTAGATTGGTGCGATGCAAGCGGTTTCGCGTGAGGCTTATTTTACCGCCGTTGAGAGTAATTAGCGGTTTTTGATGTTTTTATCTTCTTCGTTTGAATGGCTGTGTAGTTGTGTGATTTGTGGCGAAAATGTGATAGGTAATGGGTTTGATTCCGGATTACCGCCGGAGTTATCGACGGGTCCAGGTAGTGGAAGTAAGAAGCAGCGTCGTCGATTTCCTAATCTCAGAGGTGATAAGTCCGATTCTCGTTTTGTTACAGTTTTGAAAAACCAAAATTTTAAGCTAGGTTTTTCAGGCTTGAAAGTTGAAATGGTTAATTTGAGAAAAAAATTGTTATTGAAGCTGGATAAATGATAGTTATATCTATATCTGTTCAGCTGGTTGTGCTTATTTCATTTGCATATTTGTTTAGGCTCGCCAGTCTGTTTTGAACTTGGCATGTTTGGTACCTTTTGGGCTTAATCTGTACTCTTATGTTGTTTTCTTTTTTATTTATAGGAGAGACCAACAGCAAATCTCTTGAAGCTTTGGTAAGTTTGGTGACTGATTTTGAGTACATGATTTTGGCTACTTTTGAATGAGGGTTAAACTGAACATATCGGTTCTGTTATTTAATTATTCCAGAAAATGAACTGGAGCTTCTGATTGTTGAATCAACCCAGATTTTAAACTCTTAGCCTCAAATTTTATTGACAATACGGTGTTAATAGCCTGATTCTACTTATGCCCGAGTTAATCTAGCGCGACTGTTTTGCCAATAATAATGTGGTCCTCTTGTTTTGTGTTGATAGGTGAAGAGCACAGGAAAAGAGTCCTTGCAATGGGGTAAGCAATAAGCTGGCAGACTCTGTTCTTAATTAGCATTATTGTTGTGTTGATTAGTGAAGCTTTGGAAGATCATTTCAGACAATTAGGACTAATACAAATATGCCATATGAACTATGTAAATGTGTTTAATCCTGCAGGACTGGCAGCAGGGATTTATTCAGGTCTCACTTATGGGCTAAGAGAGGCTCGTGGATCTCACGACTGGGTAATGTTTAGCCATTGATTAAGTAGCTGAGTTCTTAAGCATTTTTTATGCATAGGCAAGAAGAACATTTGCTTGCCTAGTTTAGGCTATGAGCTAATTTGATGGTTCGATACATTATTTGGTGCAGAAAAACAGTGCGGTGGCTGGAGCTTTAACAGGAATGACGGTAGCTCTTACTTCAGATGATGTAACCCATGAACAAGTAGTGCAATTTGCCATCACAGGGGCTGCGATTTCAACTGCTGCAAATCTCCTCAGTGGGATTTTTTAGATGGGATTTTCCAGCTCAAGATCTTTCTAGTTCAGTTAAAAACTTGGCACTTTCTAGAGCATGTTATCTATTGACATATTTGGTATCTATCATTTATGTTAGCTATTTATGAATTATGTTCAGCTCGAAAAACAACAATGTATGTTGTAGCTCTTTTCTTCGCTCTCTCTGTGACTAAAATCATGCATTTTATGGTTCAATTGAGGGTCTTATGTTCGATTCCAACTTTTAACACTTGCACTGGTCAGCAATTCTAGGTAGTAATGAGAATTCAGAGAAGATGAATTGATGTCCGGATTTAGGTCAAGCCATGGTATGTTTAACTTGTTTCTCTTCTGTTTCTTAGATTTCATGATTCCGTTCTCGTCGCCTGTACAATTCGAGCTCGCGAACAAGTTTGATAAGGGGTTTGAAAATTTGTTTACGAACAAGTTCGATAGAAAGCTCGTTAATGAGCTCGTTAACATAATTTTATATTTTTACTTGTTTATTATAATTATATAATATATATAAATAATATGAATATATTACTCTACTTGATTTGAAGTTAATACAAATCTTCATATAACAGAAGGTTAGAATATTTATAATTTATAAAAATATATAATATTTTAATTGTAAGTTTAAATCATAATTAGAGCTCGTCGAGTTAACCAAGCTCGAACTTTGTCGACTCTTCTTTGGCAAAAGAAGATAATTACTCTATGAAGTTTTGACTCATAACAATGTATACCGCTCCAATTCAATTTCCTTAATAGATTTTCAGTTTTTTTAATAGATTTTATTAGATGTTTATTAAGTATAATTAAATTTTAATAATTATTAATAATTTGAAATAATTTTGAGCATTTTTCATCAAGTTTTAAATAAGTTCCAGTTTCAATTCAGTTCTGCTGTTAGTCACTTTATGAAAAAACAAAACACCACTTGATCATTTTATATTTTTGTAAGCTTCTTGTTTTTCTTATATTTAACCTCAAAGAAACACTATCAAATTATAGTAGGAGAGTGATGTATCCCAATAAGGAGAATTTGAAGTGTGACATATAAAAGTGAACAACTATAGTCTATAATATAAACCACCTATACTAGCTTTTGCGGTATTAAACATTTATATCTCGTATGTAATTTTGTGTAGAAACGAAATATTCCTAGAATTGAACATTTTATACTAATATTGCTGATATCTCAGAACAAAAATTATAAAAAAACATATTGTATCTTATTTTAATGATAAAAAATGAAATGAAAAGAATGTTCCAAGAGCTCGTGCATAAATAACCAACAGTTCTTGACATAAAGTGTGTAAGTAATTTTCTGAAACAATTTGTTTAAATCATTGTTAATTTTGCAGTTGTTATTAACTAGCCTTGATGCTGGTAACTCTTATGATAACTTAATTTTATATTTTGAAATTTCAATATTAAATGAGACAGGGAAAATTCTATTTATTTGTAATTTCCTTTTATCAGCGCTGCACCTAGGCTCAAAGATCCCTTTTGCGCCTAACATGCATCTATCTTGACAACTATGCGTTCAAAAGTAAACTGGGAGATTTTAAATTTCTATTGAAGGTTTAGTGTTTCAGATTTCTGTCAGCCTTACTTTCTCAATTTGCTTTTTGCTAGTGCATGTTGCTTTCACTGGGTTTTTGAGGTTCATTATTTTAAAAAGATGCCCCTAAACCTGGTTCCTGCTAAGAGTTTCTAATGCACTGTTTTGAAGGCACTTTTATTTTAGGCATATCTCTTGCAATTGTAAGTTTGCAGCTAATATATTAAAACGCAAGTTAGTACTCCAAAAAGTGTTATTTGAAAAAACAAATTGGGTATTTGTTCTTTGACTTTCCACTTGCTTCGTTGTCAATGTAATGAGTTGATCATATCTTTTCTTGAAATATTACTAATACACAAGATGTTCTTGTTGTAAAATTCCATGTGTTGGGAAATTTGTTCGCTTGAAGAAATCAGGAGATATATCTGCTTTACCTGGTGTTACTAAATCTGCCCCACAAGGTGTTATATAATCTGTAATTCGTTCAAATGTGCAGGCAACTGCAAGGGGAGAGGAAGGGATGACACTTTTCTTTGTATGCTGCAACCCGAGTTGTGGACATCGTTGGAGAGATTGAGTTGTGCCTCTATATCAATCATCACATGAGATGGCGGGGAATTTAATTAACGCACAATTCAAAAATTCTAACTTTGATGAGAAATTAGCGTCACTTGGATCGTATGTGCTTATACATTCTCTAGTAGTGGGCCTTTTGTATTATGTCAAGATTTATGAAATCAATCAAGCGAGTTGGTGAAACTTGCATCAACTTCGTTTGCTTTGATATGTTCTCCAAGCTCAGAATTAGCTCCGCTACAGAAGCGGCATCTAAGCATGCACTTTTGTGATGAAAGTTCATTTTCTTTTCTCAATTTAATGGTTCTGTTGGTGCAAAATTCAGATCAGAGTTCCTGATTTCTCAACCTTACGTGGTCATAACAGTGTTAAAATGGAATTTCTGGTTGTGTATTCCTGCTTTCAATTGGTATCGACAAGAATGCAAATAAAGAACAATAGCTGATTGGAATTTGAAACCGAAAACATACTCAGATTAACAGCAGGTATCTTTATCTATCAACTTTCTGCTGTTAGCAAAAGAGTCGAGCAATGTCATCTATACAGAAAAAAACTAACTTCTAAGCAGAAGTTCCCTCTGCCAGAATCAGTTAATTTCCTGAAATGAATCTCTCAGGATTTGGGAGGACAAAATATAAAACTCCTATGGAATAACTTAGAAAACTGAAAATAAGATCATCATTTACATGAATGAAAATAAGGTAAGATTGAATTGGCTATAACTCATCTCTACAAAAAAAAAAACTCGAACTTGGGTTACAAAATCGAAAGGGTGCTATTGAACCACTCCGACAAACGAGTCATTTTGGCAGAGAGATCGGCGCTCTTTGCAAAATAGGATTCAGCATTTGATAACATAACTTCAACATCATGCTTCAGTGCATCGGTAGTCCGGTAATAGTTGTTCTTCAACCTTGATTTGATCACTTCAACAGATAAAGGGACCGGGTACCTGATGAAAAGATACCAGATTACACATCAAATGAATATGCACTCGAAAGAATTAAATTGCTCATGCAGTGCAAGTGTTCAAATTTTGGTTCTCTTAGTCACACGAGTGGCACATTATATATTTTCAATAGTGCCAGCAAAAACGGAATCTTGGTAGAAGTAACATGAGTTGTTTTTTCTAACTTTAAGAAGCTTACCCACTAACTGGATTTTATCAGTTCGTTCTCAACTCTAGCACCAATCGAGAGAAAATGGATTGGGAAACCAAAGGCTAATACTTAGTATATTAAAAGCAATAACTGCCAAATTTTAGCCCGAAACATGTCAGTACATAAATTCTTCTTCTTTATGCAAAACATGTTTAGGGAAAAAAATATCTTGATTGAGGGCTGCATGTGTTAAATAGAAAGATTGGAGCCTTAATTAACATAAACCGAAAGATCCCGAGGAGCAATTCTCAAAAATATTCCTAATTTGATCTTAAAATAGTCTAGGCCAAGGACAGAAAAGTTGGAAAATCCAAAGCTCCCCTCAAAAAGCTCATTTGTAGAAGAGAACAACACACGCTTACTCACCAGCAAACATAAACATACAAAATTGGATATCTAACCCAAGGGAAAAGATAAATGACATACCGGTTCGTAAAATCAGTCTTCTGTGATACTTGTCTCAATTTCTGAACCCCAAAATAGTCCTGGAGGTGCATATTCAAAACTTTCAGAAAAGCCCCCAGCAAAACCTTACAACTTAATTCAACAACTAGACATCATTCATTATAAAGTTATCATTCATATGAGAGCAAACCTGTATCTTTTTGCCGGGCTGTTCTAATTTGGTCAATGAAGATAACAATTTATCTCTAGTCTCATCATCAATATGTGGCTGTTCCCAATGGGTCTCATCATCAAAAAGCTCCCAAGGACTATGTTGCTGTGTTTCTGTGGGGTCACTTCGATACTGGATAACATATCTTTCCCAAGGGCTGTCAGGAAATTCAGAAGATTTCGGTTTTGCAGCAATGATCCTGCCAGCCCACCAAGTCCCATCTTCTTCGCCGTCATTTTTCCACCATACTTTACATTTATCCCTGCAGGACCAATTACGTTGTATGCTCGCTTCAAACCGAGATCTTTCCACCAGAAAATCTGGGAAACCCGTCAGTTCTGGCAGAGTTAATTTGAACGACTTTTCAAACACGTCAGAAGCAGGATCCACGAATTTAAGAGTAATTTTACAGCAACTATCTCCAGAAGGTACGGTAGAATACTGGAGTCCTTCGACTCTACAGAATTCTACTGCTCTTATATTTCCCTTCAATATCTTCCAAGGATCCGGTTCCCTCAAATTTATGCAGGATTTCTCTTTGTACTCTTTATGACCCTGAAAATACAAACAACAAAGATATTACTAAAACTTAAATCACATTTCAGGAGCAAAGAACTTGTGATCTCTTTATGACTAACCTGTCTTAAATATACTACTTCATCCCCTAGTTGAGGGATGTAACGGGAGCCCTCTTCATGTGTCAACAACATTAACCATGACCCTCTTTTAGATGATTGGTGCGACTTCTTTCTATCTACTGGACTTGCATCTTGAAAGTGATAACTCGTTCTCCTATTTCGAGTAGATCTTAATCCTACTGTCATCTTTGAGCTTGATCCCCATTCCTCACTTGGAAATTGGCGTCTGCTAATGGAACCATTGCAAGAATTTCTGTAAACTTCATCTGATTCTTGATCTTGCCCCAAATCGGTATTACTACTCGTTGGATCTTCAGCTACAGCCTTCGAACACACAAACTTCACCTTATGAGCCCCATTTGAACTTTCTTTAGGAAACTCAGCTCCGGTGTTGTGTCCATCACTGCTAACATTTGAAATGCTTTCTCTAGCGCCGTTATCACCTCCAGAGTTGCCTTTGTCTCTACCTAACTTTGACCTTTTATAGACCACATTATACATCTTTTTCTGACGTTCAGAGGGACCTATTGAGTCATCCAGTGAGGGCGTGGAGTTTACATCAATCTGAGCATCTGATTCT
>CAOJBJ011976721.1:0-11944 GCA_948291685.1 Euphorbia celastroides | reverse complement strand
TTCAATTATATTACTAAATTTGGTGTCGGCTGCTGGAGTTCTGTCCCTAAATTAGCAGGTATTCGTTTGTTTCTGGTCTAGTGATTTTTTTGGTTATTTTGAGTAATGCTTGTTAATTCAAGGGGATTCGGTTGGTTTGTTTGTGTAGGTCTGCAAAGGTGTGGAAAAAGTTGCAGACTTCGATGGATAAATTATTTGAGACCCGACCTTAAGAGAGGAATGTTTTCTCAGCAAGAGGAGGATCTTATTATTAGTCTTCATCAAGTTTTGGGCAACAGGTACACATTTGGCGACAAAATTAAGAGATTTAGAGACGAATGTATAAAAGTGTTGCCATGTTTGGCAACACTAAGAAATTTGGTTCTGTGTGGCTGCTATATTCGTGAGAGAAACATTTATTTTACTGCCACTGGCAACAACTTTGAATAATATTGATCAAATATATGTTGCTTAACAAAACCTCGAAATAATTATATCATAAATAATAGTAATTGCTGAAATTCGATGATGACAAACTTAAGTGTTATAAATTGTTTAATTAGTTATTACATGAAAAATTTGGAATTGATATTGCAGGTGGGCACAAATAGCAGCACAATTACCTGGAAGAACCGATAACGAAATAAAGAATTTCTGGAATTCAAGTTTGAAGAAGAAGCTTATAAAACAAGGCATAGACCCAACAACCCACAAGCCAATAAGTGAAGTACAAGTGCAGGAAGAGAAAACAAACAAACCATCATCAAATTCCTTTCAGTCAAAAAGCTTCACAAACACATTACAAGAGCCAACATTTCTCACTACCAATAACTACTACACCAACAAATTACCGACGGAAACTGCAAGAGAAAATTTCGTCGCTAATAAGCAACCCTACAATCCTTTACCCTACGTTGAATTTCCATCGACTTTCAACCCATCTGCATTCAATCCAAGCCTCGCGAGTTTTCCACCGTTTGATCAAACCCAAGTTGCTTCCACAACTACAATCTCTGATTTTGCATTCACTTCAATGCCGAGTTTATCGAGTTTCGATCATGGAAACCTAACCGATTTCTCGGATAACTCGGTGAGTAATTGTGCATCTAAATTCTGCTGGGATGAAGAGTCGCCGGTTTTTCAGTTTCCGGCGGTGAAGGCAGAAGTATTGCCAGCGAATTTGTGGGAGGATTATGAAATGAAATTTCATACACAGAATAATAATAATAATAATAATAATAATAATAATAATACAGTAGATTACAGTAGCTACACTTTAACGACGTCGCTTTCAGAGGATCTAACAGGTGCCAATTATGATGTCTTTCACCAGATGTGAACTTTGTAAATTCTTTTCCATTACAAATACATGAGATGTTGATAGTCTTGTTTTTTTTTCGGGTAATTGGAAATACATATTTGTTTGTGATGTATTGACTATGTAATTTTTTTTCTCTAGTTGATATTGTTTGACAATTAGTAATAATAATGCACTTTGAAATTTGAAGATTGAAAGCTAATTTTTTCGGGTTTGAATTCAAGTTGACATCGATGACAGAGATTGGAAGTTTTTGTTTCTGATAATTTAGTTACAATATTAAACTTTAGTTAAAATATTTAGTTTTTATCACCATCCTAATTTTAGTTCAACTTTTATGATTTCAATTTCTCATTATATAATAAATGCATGTCTCTTCCTTGCTCAAGGAATTAATTGAAAAAACACACACACGTATGTGCCGATATATATACAGATAAAATCATCAAGTTGATATCACTATTTCTCACTTTGCAGTCATATCAATTGAAGGAAACAAAAACGAAAATAAAATTTAATGACAATAATAATAAATATAATAATAATTGGATGTGAAGGGAAGGAGGCATTGATTTGAATATTTGATAATGAAAAATGGAAGGCGGTGGGAAGAAATAAATAAATGAAATAAATATGAATTTGATTTTGTTATAAAGAAAGAATAAGAAATTGAATAAATGGACAAGAGATGGAGATTTTACGAGGATATGATAGAGCTGGAAAATGCAGGGCCCTCAATGAATTAGGGCAAGTCCCTCCAAAAGGCCAATATTGGCTGGCTGTCCTTTCCATTATTGAAGAAAGAGAGATTGCCAATGGTCAGCTTGAGTCCCATTTTCTTCTCGAAGAATTATTTTGTCTAGTCTTCTCTATTATTCATTTCTCAATCTTATTGCATATTAACAATATTCCGTGTTATATAAAAAAAATCATGTCTTATGTGTACATATCACCCAAAAATTGTATATCCATTAAAAGAATTTTCAAACAATGATTTAAATCTTGCAAAACACATCATGACTACTAAAATTTGAAAGAACTAGTTGTTTATATACATCAATTTTTAAAAGTACCGAGGAGATCGTGAACATTAACAGAAATAAATCTTTAAGCCTGGTTAAAAATATTTTGAAGGGGCACAAATCGAGGTTCATTAGTGTCAAGTTTGAGGTACAGTTGAAGTTGTCACGTGCAAAGTGTGTCATTCTGAAAGATTTAAGAGGTTCATTTATGTCAAGTGAGTTGAAGGTTTATGATAAAGTTGGAGCAAACAACGGAAGAAGTTGTAAAGTTTAGGCGACAAGTAATGTATATTTTTTCGGACTTACTTGACCAAAGATCTTAGGTCATTGTATACCTAAATTGAAACATCGATGTCAAGACCTATAAGATTAATGAGTCTCTTTCGCTTAGTGTACCCTCTAATGTGTGTATAGTGGGGGAATTTTTATAAAGGACCGGGGTTGCTTGTGATCCTTTTTAGATCAATGGTTCACATTTTTTAAGGATTAATTAATTTAATTAAAAAGAAAAAGTGAGTAGGACCACATTAAACGAAAACTTTTGGATCAAAGAAGGGTCCTTTGTACCGGGTTCTTTCTAAAAAAGCCCTTATAGTGGTACTATATATAGTGTATATAGAAGTAGTGATGGGTCAATTTAATGCCCCTAAAAATAGGAAGAAAATCAGTTAATTAGGACCGTTTTTGTACCTCAGACAAGGAATTTTTCAAAAAAGAACAGAAGTCTGCGCCTCAACTGAGCTTTGAAGTAACGTGGTCGGACCAACTATTTTTTTTTGCTACGTTATGTCAACCTCCATCCATATGTATTTATATTTATGTGTTCACGACTTTATATATTTGCACTCCAAAGGTAGTTAAATTGTGCATGTTTACATGATTTACTGAATAAATTTATATTTTTATTGATTGATTGATCACAATATTATTTAGTGGCATGGCATCATTTATGTGAATGTTACAGCTCATAATAGGCAAAATTAACTGCTTCGTAGTTAGGATTCAATAATTTGTTAACCATGACTACCGAATTGTTTTAAGATATGTTCTAAAGTCAAGTATATAGAAAAAAATATGTTTTAAGATCATTATTATTAGTTAGTGCATTCACATGTTACTTACAGTCACGAAATGTACATTTTCGATAGGTTGAATATCAAATAAATAATATGATTATATAGTATTTACTTATTTGATTTTGCAAATAAATTATACTTTCCGACTCATTTTCTTGACTTAGTGATGATAAAGGGACTAATTTGACTGGAAAAGCCATGAGATTTACTTTTTAACAATCAGTAGAAAGGGGGGACAAAACATAGTGACAAGATATTAGTCGAATGAACAGAATCTATGGATGTCAACCTAAATAATTACTTTTACGGTGTCGGTTAAAGTAAAATTTTGGCAATCTAATTTCACTTTAGAAGTAATTAATATAATTTAAAATTAGCGTTTATTGATTAACCATTTTTGTAAGAAAATTAAGCAATTAATTTGAAGCTGCCGCCTAAAATTCTATCTATTACGAACATTATTACCAACACTTTTTGGGTAACCATCATAACACCAAGGTCAATGGAGCAAAATGTGCAAAATTGCAAATCCAATAATCTAGATAGTATATAATACAGTATATTAGTAATTAAAAAAAAGAAACAACATTTCGGTAAATACATACATTTAATGTTCGAATTTTCAGTTAAAAAACGATTAAAAGTCCCGTGTTTTTCATGAAAGGCCAAGACTTTGATCTTACATCGATGTCACTCAGGTTAATCGATTAAAGTTATTCTTTGAGCATCACAAGCTAATGAGCATAAATTTGTTGGGTATAAGAAAATATGAACTATTATGAACTATATCGTGAATTTTTTTGGGTGTATTGAGAATTAAAATTGTAAATTAATAGAATTTATCTTATTTTATGTTAACAATAATCAGGGATCGATCTCTGAGAATGTGTATGAAGCAACCTTAAATCTTGGGATTAGCCATTCTGTCCTTTGAGGCACCTGCAAATTGGTGATCGGGGATTAGTCTGGATGTGAACATGGCTTAAAGGTGCCGCCCACAGTTGGGACCCGTCCAAAAACTTTGTGGTGAAAATAAAAAAAAAATTATGAGTTTTTTTATGAAATGATTAATTTAATTTTTATGAAAATTTTTATTACAAACATACTCTACGACTATTAGATGATGAAAGTCCCCTTTATAGGCAAGAAAGAAAAGGTCCGACAGAAAGATTGGTATGCATTATATGATATTAAATTATTGCTAATTTTGAGGATATTTCAAGCTCACCGACAGAAATTTATTTTAAAATACATATAAATGAATATTCAAAGTCAGAACTATGTGTGAATATGTGTTTAAGAGCATTATCTATGCTAGAAAATAATCATCGAAGAGTAAAGCGTAGATAATTGTTATATCTTATAATTAATAAATTACTGAATCATTTATATTTATTTCTATAGCAGCAATTTGTTGAATTTCACCTTCAATCAACGAAGTGCTTTTCAATTAAGGAGTCTCAAAAATTAATATGACGATAGACAAAAAAAAGTTAACATGTGTACCATGTTGGAAAAATCTTGTCTCAGCAATGAGAGATCAGCAAGATTGATCAGAGGAGGCAAGGATCTCAACAAAAGGTGAATCAGCGAAGCTTCTTAGCGAAGGCAGGATCAGCGGAGCTTCTCAGTGAAGGGTGGATCAGCGAAGCTTCTCAGCGAAGGCAGGATCAGCGAAGGGTGAATTAGCAGCAACAAACAAAGACAACAAGAACAAATCAAGCAGAATCAATAAGGAAATAAATCGAGTCGTGCAAGCACTGTCCTTAAAGGATACTTGGGGTTCCTTCCAGGATTAAACGACTTCTTCGAAATCTTATTTAGAATTCGGAAACAGGAGAAGAAATGTAAATAGATCCAGAATTCTTTCTTTTGGTAGAAAAGGCTAAAAGCTTAGTATATTTTATAAAATAACAACTGTTTCTTATACTGTAAAAACTAGCCGGTAGATCCTTAAAGACAGAAACGTTTTTATTAAATGCAAAAATAGCTGTTGTGAGTTAAGAAAATAGCTGTTAGAAATTAAAACAGTGGAAGTTACAAAATCCACACTTAAAAGCTTCAGTTTCGGGTTAGGCATTAATCACAAAATAAAAGAATTTTTTTGTCATAAAAATATGCATAAGTTTTCGATACTTGGCTTCTCTTCACCCGCGCAGGGGGGCAAATCGATCGATTTGCACTCGAAATGGCTTTCGGACCATTTTTCTCATGTGCGCGAGGGCTCACCATATCCCTCTTACACTCTTGCAAGCCCATGTATCAAATCTTTATTATAAACCCAAAGACTCTCTTAAAACTTCCAATGTGGTACAAAGCTCCTTTGAAAGTAACATAAAAACTCTTGTTTTTCTTACAATCCCCAACTACTTTCAAAGGAGTTTAAAAGATTAAAAAACTTTGGAAAACATAATTCTGGATATCTCAATCTTGACATATAATGCACAGTATTGGTGTCTTGTGGACTATGAACCAATACTTGATAGATAAAATTTAATTCACGGAATATTTGGTGAAACATAAAGTTTCTATGAACCAAATAAGCACTATTGTGAAATAGGAATTTTACCATATCGCACTATACCAAAGTACATATTCTGCTCAACGCGGTTTTGCGCGAATAGGCCATGCGTCTTGCCTGGTCTTTCATAAGTGCTCTAGTAGATATTGCCAATATCTCATAGAAGCGGCCCCACTTCACACTCACATAGGTGATTTCATCAAGGGTATATTGCACTTTATATACCACTCAATTATGAGCTATGAAAATCATTAAGAGTTCTTTAAACTCAACCTCTCAAAATATGCAACATAGCACTTCCTCACATCTAGGATTGAGACAATTATTTTGTGCTAGCAGAACTAAAAAAGACTTGTTATTACCCATATGAACCTACTTCATGGGATCTCCGATCATATAGGTTGGGTTCCTATCTTTGTTAATTTTAAAGTGGCATAAATCTCATCCCCACTGATGTTTCTTGGACTAATTTTCGTCCAATTGGCTTAGTCAGAGGATCGCCCAAATTCACTTCTGACCTCACATAATTTATGGATATTACTCCATCTATTAGCAATTACTTCACCACATTGTGTCTTAGACGTATATGTCTATCATTTGAAAGTAATATAAAAACTCTTGTTTTTCCTGCAATCAAAGTCTTAGAAACATTGTAATTGACATCTAATTCAAAAATCTAACAAATGTCTAACTTAAGTCTAATAAATATCTAACATAAAATTTTTCCAAACAGTTAGATAATGTCTGGTACATTTCTAACATCTTTCTACTACATTTCAAATATACTAAAATATATTATCAATTTTTTATATTTTGCACCTTTTTTCCGTCTAATTCAATAGATTGTTCTCATGATATTTTAATTTGCATCTTATCACCCTCATATTATAGCAGTTAAGTCTTCCAATAAAAAATTTTCAAAACACAAAACTTAAAATCGAAAATATATTGAAACGATCGCTAACTATTGAAATCAATAATATTGGTGGGCGTAATGTGATTGTTGATATATGGTACGACTGAAAAATAGATTATGAGCTGTGGATAAGTAGAAACTAGATAAGCTATGTCAGGTCAGGTCAGATCAGGTCAGGTCATAAGCCAACCTGGATGTTGTTGACTTCACAGTGTAAAAGCAGCGAATTAAGTATCTCCACGTCATCAGCTTCATTCGACGCAGCTCAAAAGCCACAAAAAGCGGAGCACAACATTAGAGGACTAGATTTTGATACGTGTCCACTACCCCACCTAGTCTCTACCTACTCATGTAAAGAGAATGGATCCTTTGAAAAATAAAGATTGGATAACGTTGCAATTCAGAGTAATCGTATTTGTTTATTTTAAAAATAAAAGGTTGTTATTTATTGAGTTTTTAAATAATTAAAATTAATTTTTTATTCAATGAATCACTATCTTTCCTATTACACCCTGATTTTATTACAGAGGATCTCAATTCAAAGAGAATCGACCTTGTTGTATCGTGTTCTCACTTAATTAATTAATTGATTAATCAGGAATTAATTAATTAATTATTGTTACTTAAGTAATTGTTTACTTCATCCATTATTGACGGTTAAATGAGAGTATATTATAAAAAATTCAGCTTTCTGTATAATCTCTCACCCAAAAAAGCATGAGGATTCTACATCATGCCATTTCCTATTGAATAATTGCGAAGTGAATTTGTTCGAGTATGGATAATCTGAACTATAATCGCATGTGACTCTTTGCCAGCGAGCGGATCATTTCCAACAAAATAGTTACAAAGTGAATTTGTTCGAACATGGATAACCAGGCATTGACAAGATTATCTAATATCAAATTCATGATGTAAATACGATTATCCAAAACAATATAGTTATAATGTAAATAGATAATGATGTATGTATTATATGCGGAGTGAAGGAAGATTACATCAACTCAGATTACTGTTGAATAATCACTCCTTATGTCTGATAACTTAGGAGAAATAGGGTCTACTTCATTTTTAGTTTTTCCCTTTTTTTATTGTTAGTTTTTCTTTTTTTATGATAATTTGTGCTAGCTCTCTTTTTTTAATATTTCAAACACAAAACAATTAATATCAATTAGGTTAAGACCAAAACTCTAACTGTCTAAGCTGTAGCTGTGATGAATAATTTGCTTAACAAACATTTGGGTCCATAATATTGTGGTTAATATGGTATTTTTTCGGCTGAAATATAAATGGCGATATATATACATAGCATATGACTTTTTTCTAAAAAATATCCAGCTTACTAAAATGAGACGCCAGTTATATTCCTGAGGGATGAAATATACATGAATAGAACTATGAACATGAGATTAATATTTCATAAATTAATACGAGAAAAAGAAAGGTTACTTAGTCAACAAACACTCAATATTGTTGGATATCTCACATTGATTGGCTTGGAATGTGAAAGACTCTTTATATTGATGAAATAATCTCAATCTCTTGAGATATCTTTTGGGGTTACATGTGAGTGGTTAATAAATATAAATAACCTAATTGATTCTTTTCTTTAGGTATAGTGTGGAACCACACATTAAATTCATTCGTTTTAGTTTTTTCTCTTATTTATTTGAGGTGGTTGGAAGTATGGGTAAATTTTTGGGATGACCGAATCCAAAAATTTATTTCGTTGAGATTATGACAAACATGTATTTTCAATCTCTTTTCTTCACATGTAACGATTTGAATGAAATATCTTTAAAAATTCTTTAAATTATGATATTATATGACACAAACATTTTCACATGCACGAATTTAATAATCCAAATTCGGACGTATAAGTTTTTCTATTAGAATCGTCGGTTTATTATTTCAAGCATGAACAAATAATCATTACACTGTAAAAATAAAGTTATTGTAGAATTTAAAGGTACAGTTGGAATGTAATAGGAAATCGTAATAGTCATTTGCAAGGAATCCAATCTATATTATTTTAAGACGGGTAACACTTAGCAAACAACCAAAAATTGGAAAAATATATATTTAAAGAAAAAATACTTTGTGACAAATATCGTGTTCTTGTGCTCAATTCAAATTTTGTTAGAGTTCAATTGGCCAACGAATTCATATCGAGTACTGCATAAGTCGTTGAAGTCCCAACTCGATTTGTTTTCATTCACAGATTTAGAAGTGAACTTGCGACAACAAGCTAGCAAATTGTTGAAGATCCCAGTGTTTCATCATGCTATATGACACCTTAAAATAATTTAATATTTGACCTACAAGTAGAAGAGTATAATATGGCTGCTTTTTGTAAAATATTAAAAAAAATGAAAAACAAAATGAAATTCCACATATATTGAATGCTGCACTTTTTTTTTTTGGTAAGAAGAGTACAAGAAAACAGACTAAGCCACGCCTAGTCTAGGAAACGAAACACCAAGCATATCCTGAGTTGGCGGGGACTCGAAAACAGTACATCCAAAACCCAAGTATTTCCTAATCGACGCCATGAAGAATAACTTCCCAGTCCCTCGCCAGTAGCTCTCTCATATCAGTAATCAAAGCTAAATTATCATTGTGTTTTATGGAGTACGTTGTGATAGCGCCCAAGGCAAAAGCCCTGTCCATTTCAAGCACAATCTTTCCAAGCCACACAAAGGCCATCATATAGGAGTTCCGAGCCTGGGCAAATCTGAGGCAGCAACACACTGATTATAGGCTGACTTTACTGAAAAGCAGACGTCACTTCCCCCCTCAACCCTTGTCAAATGGACAGCCGCAATATACATTAGGCAAGAGTGTGGGATCCTGTTTTCAAAAAGACACCACTTCCAAGTACAGTCCTCATCAAGATAATCACTAACCTTGAGATTCCGCTCCTCTTCCGGAATAGGAGAGAAAGACAACAAGCGCACTCCACTTCAAACCCACAAGAATATCTTCCTTCACTTCAACCAACGCCCGCCACAGCTTAGAAAACACATTTACCTGGGTTGATACTAGCCTGTAAAAAATTCCCACATCTATACTTCCCCAATAAAACTCGGACCCATAAGTCATTTGGTTTGGAAATGACATAGAACCCAAGCTTCATAAGAAAAGCAGTGTTCATTATGCGGGGCTTGCGAATACCTAGCCCGCCATCAGAAAGAGTACTGCAGACGTCATCCCAGTTAACCAGATGAATACCCCTCTTGTCGCCTATCCCACCCCACAAAAATCATCGCACAATCCCCTCGATTTTCTCACACACAGATTCAGGAATTTTAGCAGTTTGCATATGAAAATAGGGAAGAGCACAAAGTACCGACTTTATTAACGTAACTCTGCCCGCCAAAGTAAGAGCCCGAGCTGAGAATCCATTGAGTCTGTCGATAATCTTGGAGATTAATCCAGAAAATTTGAAAATGTCCCAAACACCATGTTGTATGCTGACTCCAAGGTATCTCCCCAAAGAATCGGTCATGGAGAAGCCGATTTGTCTAGCGAGATTTGACCTCCTATCCGGCCCCACGTTCCGTGAGAAGACGATAGTTGACTTATCTCCACTCACCTTTGCTCCCGATATGGCACAAAACTCTTGCAGAACCTCTTGGATAACCTGGAGCTGCTTATGATAAGCCTCTGCAAACAACAAAAGGTCGTCAGCGAAAAAAAGATGAGTTAAAGCAGGGCAATCCCTTCCTAAAAATACAGGTCTCCAGTCTTTCGAGATACACCGTCACCGAATACCGTGGGCAAGCCTCTCCATACACATGACAAAAAGATAGGGGGACAACGGGTCACCTTGTCGCACCCCTCTAGATGGAACAAAAATATCTGTCAATCCTCCATTCCACAAAACTTGCATCGAGCACCCCGAGAGGCACTTCATAATAACATCCATAAGCATTCTAGGGATCCTAATGTCCTCAAGCGTTTCTTCAATGAAATCTCATCGAACCCGGTCATACGCCTTCTCCAAATCTATTTTTAATGCCATCCATCCTTTTTTCCCCTTCTTCGTCCATAGAGAATGCATTACTTCCTGGGCGAGGACTATATTATCTGTTATATGCCTTCCTTCAACAAAGCTCGATTGGCACTCTCAATTGATGATTGGCATGATAGGCTTAAGATGGTTAGCCACCACCTTGGAGAGGATCTTATATGCCACTGTGCATAGACTAATTGGTCTATATTCGGAGAAAGTCTGCGAGTTATCCCTTTTAGGGATCATAACAATCAGAGTTTTATTAATCTCACGGTCTAGTTCACCACCGCGAAACACCTGCCTCACAAAGTCACAAACTTTGCTTCCGATCTCACCCCAGAAGTTCTGATAGAAGCCTGCCTGAAAGCCGTCAACCCCCGGGGCTTTCCAAGGTTTCATTTGGAAAAGAGCTAATTGAATCTCCTTATCAGTAACCGGTTCCCCTAATTTCACCATTTGACCAGCCGAAATAGTTGGAAAATAGACTGCTCGGTTCATTCTTGTTGGATCAGCTTCGCTGATGAAAGCAGCTCATTGAGGAAGGAGCACGCTGATGGACATTGGTGAAGATAACTCACTAACGAGGGAGCTTGTTGATGGACCTGGTGAAGGTAGCTCATTGACAAAGTAGCTCGCTGATGGATCTGTTTGCTGGTGAAGGCAACTCGTTGAAAGAGTTCGCTGATGGACGCGCTCGCTGATGGATTTCGCTCTGACAATCACTGAGAAATCAAGTATCTCAGCATGAAAATAAAAAACATTGAAGTCGCTCTCGCTGAAGTTCTCACACGTGGAGCATTAAATGCAAAATAGCTTTTCCTTATTGACAGTTATTATCTTCCGACAAAAGTGGGGCGCATTTAATGCGATCTGACAGAAAGAGGACGCCTAAAGCAGAAAGAGGAATGACGTATTTAACAACTGAAAAAGTGCATTACCTACTTCCGTGAAAGCAAGAAACCTTAGAAAATGTTACACCAATTAAAATCCAACAACTCAAGGTCAAAGCTTCAAAATTCAAAGGATTGCAGAAGAGACCATTCTTCAAAGTTATAATCCGGTTCAAAAGTATTCGTTGTGAGGAAACGGGAAAATTG
>CAOJBJ011975573.1:0-12024 GCA_948291685.1 Euphorbia celastroides | reverse complement strand
AAGCTTCGAAAAGATCGAATAAGGACTGAGAGGTTAAGAAGACTAGTACTCCGAATAGTCTGGGACCCGGAATTCTGTAGCAGAAGAGGCCTATTTATAGGCAAAAATCGGATTTTTTGGGCGCCGGCGCTCCGTCGCTGGCGCCGGTGCCAGCGTCGGCGCTTCGGCCGGTGCTGGCCGGGGGGCTGATTCGGTACAATTTTCGCGTTTTTCGCGATTTTCGGGAGTTTCAGACCTCCGAAAATAAATCTGAGACCACTTCTGCGATCCTTGTTCCGTTGCAGACGTTTTGAGTGGTATGTTGGCATGCTTCTGGAGACTTTCACCGGAGCTGTGCTTGGTACTTCGATTGGCTTTTTGGAGCCGAAAAATCGAGTATTCACAGGTGTATGTAGGTTCATACATATATCATTCAAAATGTACTCTATACTACCAGTTTTACTATATAATCCCTTTTTTTAAAAAAAACCAATCCACAATACAGGAAACTACAATTAAATCAAATGGTTCATATTTTTATCTAATGCTTTGATCATTGATGTGTCGGTTGGATAAGATTGTGTTTTCAATCCCACGATTAAAGACGTGTAGATATTTGGTTTCCTTCATCATAAATAAGGCAAATAATTCACATCAGAATTACTAAGTTATTTTATTCTCCTACGAGTCAAATGAAATGAGTCTGTTAATGTTCAGTGGAAATGTACTCATGTTAGTAATCGATAAAGTCATAAAATAATTATTTATATAGCTATTAGTATAGTTGTTCAATTACCCTCGCGAATTGTAACGTTTTGTATGCAATCATATGCAATATAATCCCCTTTTCTATTTGTATAAAAGAATTCTTTTGAAGAATTTGGACTTACCTTGAATTTATGGATTGACGACATTATGTAACGCTTCATAACATCATATAATCCCTATATTTGACGTCACTGAATATGAGATTAAGGATTCAGTGTTGTTGTTATAGTTACTATGACCTTGGCGATAATGGGAGGAGACGATAGGGCGAGTTAATGAGGAACATTAACAAGTTATCGAGTATTACCAACACTACGTAGGATCGTCATTAATACCGAGCAAAAAATCTACAAGGTTTGTTTTTTATCCATACAATTATTGGGTATCAGGGTACAATTTTGTTTAATATCTGCCAAAAAAAATCTTCTTTTCATTCCTTAGTTGGCTTTTGTTTTCTTTATAATAACATTTGAGTCTAAGTTTTCTGGTCTAAATCTTTTAAGATAATTAATTTGGTTACTGGTCAAAAACCTTTTCAAATTTTGATTACTTGTATCTTACCCCTCAAAATGGTTATTGTTGAGCTTTATATACAAAAACATTTTCCCGAATTAATCCTATAGTATCAATTATTTAACATTGTGCCTCATGATTTTAACATACTTCTGTTAAAAGACCGAAATCTTTTGTCGAGCGGTTTGATAATATACTTGATCAAGCAAAGGGATGTTATCTTGAGTCAGATGAAAGAACATAGAAGACACCAAAGATGACATGGATTTACATAGGATGAAATACATCTTAGGACAAATCAAAACTAAACTAAAAACAAATTCCAACAACATTAATTTCACATTTACTCTATCAAAGCAAACAACTCAACCCTTGTACTGCTATTCACATTACACGGCTTGAAAAACCCTCGTTTTTTATGGTCTGCCTGCAAGAACAGCCGGCCCTTCCACCTGAAAAATCATCCAAAGTATAGTTAACAATGATGCTCCAAAGAAGTTGTTTGGACAAAAAAGTAGTAATAGTAGCATCAGTTTGTACCTTAAATGTAGCACCCCAAATCTCCTCCTCTTTTGCAGGAACAGCGGTGATTTTGTTCTTAGGATTCTCGAAGCTTCTCAGCTGTCCAACTGCTGTTGAGTAGAAGCATCCTGCATTGATTCGAGATTCTTGTAAGTTCGATAGTTGTTGCAATACATGTGTAATCTCGATAGTTGTTGCAAGAGGTGTGTAAATAGCAACAAAGTGAACAAAAGATTCCGTTGCAAATAGTTAGGAAATTAATAACTCTTTCCATACTTATTGAAAACCTTTATTAATCAAATCTTATAGTTTGGTTATAGAAGGTTATAGAAAGAAGTATAAGTTGTTGTAACTAACTTGATGGGTGAAATTTAATTCAAACCAACAATTTAATTAAGCCCACTAATCAAGTTGAAGTGTAAAGTTAATCATGTACACTTTCAATATCACCCTATAATTGGAGATCAATAAATGCAAAAAAAAAAAAAAAAAAAATCAATCTTAGGCCATCTAACTTTTCTACTCCACATCAATTGGATACATATGATTCAACTATGCCCAACCTAGCCACTAATTCCATGTTCTTTTTGGTTTATTTCTCGTTCAGTATGATAATAAATACCAACATTTTTACTAGTTTTAAAATATAAGGTTCAGTTTAATTCAATTTATGCAATTACTTTTATCTATAAATTAAAAATAAAAAATTCCGCTTTTCGACTCGTCGGCTCTCTGCCTATACAAAATTATAACTCGAAACAAAAGCAAAACACATACCTTGAGGAAAAGAAGCAAGAGACTTGCCACAAGCACCTTTAAGCAAGTCAATATTATCAGCAAAAGCAACATATCCATCTGCCGTAATTCCCCAATACAAAGGAACTTTCCCATATTGATCCTACAAAAAATTAATCAAAACTCGATTTCAATCAACTCTTGGATTACCAAAATCAACCACAATTCGAGTAACTCAACCAACACTAACAGAAGCAACAAATAAGGTGGAAGTAGAACTGTCAAAGACAATGAAAGCAAAGCTGCCACTTAAGTGACCAACAACATGGTTTGGTGGAAAAGGTGCTCTGTCTCTTAGGGCTTTGTATGCTTCTATTACTAGCATCACTTCGTTTGCTGACTTCGCTAGCCCGTACTGTTGCCTTAGACTTCCGAGGTTGTCCAATGCTCCTTTGAACAAGCAGAATATCTCGTCCTTTGCTGCGAATGACCTGCAATTCAACGCATTTTTAGTACCCGAAATGAAAAATTGTTGCTAAAAGACATCGATGCATTTGACTTGTTCAAGGAGCAATTCAGATTTTGTTAATTCTACACAAAATATCTAAGTAGTTGTTGACAATTTGTTGCTATCGATATAGTTAAAACTTAACAGAAGTAACCAAATATCTTGGTTTATAACATTTCAAGGGCTTATTTAGTTAGTTTTATGAGTTATAACTAAAAACTTACTGCCTATTTGGTGGAATTGTTTTATGAAACTGCTTTTCGTAAAAACTATATTTTTAATCTTTCTCAGAAAGCGACAAATTATAGTTTTGAAAAAGCAGTTTTAACAGTTCTAATTCATTAGGACGAAGAAAAATAATGTGTCGTTTAAATCCAAAATATAAAAAGTTTGCGCACAAAAGTTCTGACAACAACACCAAACATGTCTTTAAAATCCAAGATAACTGAAAACATTTATAACTAAACACTTAAAATTGAACAAGAATTTAGTATTTACAAAATATATCAACTGTTATGTAAAAATTTAATTACGATCACTTTTATCTCTTTAAAAGACAACAAAGTTATCAGCATCGATAAACAACTGATCAAACACAATATTTATTTCATGATGGGGTAGGGGTGGACCAATTTCAGTCAATTTTATCGTTGCCTTATCCTTATCCTAAACAGTAAATGCCCATACTTTATTATCTTTACCCGTTTTTCCCGCAGAATTTGGATAAAATACTTGACTACGAAACCCATTTCTTGATGTAACATACTTTAAATAACTTCATATAAAATGCCACTATTTTTAATTGGAAAGGGACATTTTCAAATTTTTTATTCACTATTCTGTGAAAACCGGATCGCGTCGATCTGGAATTGGGTGGATCGATCAGCTCAATCCTAAAACAGTTTTCTCATTTTTTAAATTTCATTTTTATATTTACATAAAATGCAAAATATCCCCTCACTTTGGAGGTAAAATTGGACTCGACACCTTAATATATTATAGATTGAAGCAAAGCCACTAAGATATTTGTCATATGTCATATCTCGATCATGTGAGGTTTCTAGTAAAAAAATGAAATTAAAAATATACATTTTTAACAAAATTGCATGAATTGACTTAAATTAAATTCTATCAAAAATTTCTCACTTGTCCTAAAGTGACTTAACATAATATTTACAACGCTCCCGCATTTATTTTTTATTACATTTTTAATTATCAATATATATATATATATATATATATATATATATATATGATGGCTTGATGTATAAATTTTACAAATCTATCGATTGAGTACAATCGGTATGCTTTTCAATGTGCGTAAAAGCGAACTCAGCCTTTTAAAAATTTCTTAATTATTAAAATAATAAATTTTACAAATCTATAGTTAAAAAATTAAAATTGTTACTAATAAATACAAAAAAAATTTATAAGAATTTTTTATAAGAAATAAATACAAAACTTTAATTACACGGTCAAAAACTGGGCCCCTGCCCCTATATATTGACAGCAATGGACTTCTCTAATTCTCCACAATCCATGTGGCAGTCATGTAATGACAGACAAAGTAATTTTCACTATTCATCCTTAAACTACATAAAAATCAACAAAATACCCCAAAGGTATATTTCAGTCCATATTTTTATAAACATCTGAATAACGTATTGTTAACAAGTGAATAACAATCTAAAGCTTGATTAATCCTAACGTATAAAATATAAAAAAATCAGCTCAATTTTGTACCCAAATCACTTGTACATACTCAACCTTTTTCCAACCAAAAGTGACCAATTCCTTATAAATTAGCAGAAAAATCCATCATAATTTTTTAATTAAATAGAGATACTCCTCCAGACTCCAGTAACTAGAGATTGTTTTATGGAGAGTCGAGTATTTTAATACATGCTCAATCGTCAAATAGGACTTGAGAAGTTTACAAAAAATTCGATTCTTTATACAATTTTTTCTATAATTTATTAATTAAAATTAACTACTATGATCTCCAAGCAAACCCATCTCAAAAAGATTAAAATTTTCTTATTCTAATAACCAAAATTAGCAAATTATTCTCACGCCAAATTCAGAGGCAACTCCCTATGGTCCAAACAACCACACACTAACCACCACATGATCAGACGTCATAAACACGTGGCAAACGCTCACTCATTGATCGTGATGAATTTTTTTCTTACCTGCGCTGGAGCAGTGACTCGTTGTGGTGGGTGTAGGCCACCTGAGCGGCGTTTCCGATCTGCAACGACACCGTATTGGGGCTGCCGTCAACGAACCTCATCACCAGCGCGTCGGCCGTCATCTTCGGCGACGCGTCCGGCTCCCGGCCGCCACCAGCTCGTCCGGCGGCGACACTATGGCACCGCTAAAAACACCCAACATGATTATTAAATACTTTTTTTGCTTTGGATTTTCAGTTGTAAGAGCTTATACAGAGAATTCAGACATAGGAGAGAGAAAAAGAGTAGACGAGGTGTCGTTTTACAGGGGAAAAAATGAACAGGGGTGTTTAGGTAATTGCAGGTGGTGTTTGTGTGGTGGGTCGTGGGGTCCATTTCAACGGCGATGATTCTCGAGCGTTGGAGATTAGTTGTAGGGCCCACTTCATGCTTATCAGAATATTCGTCCAGCATGTCTGGTTTGGACAGTATTTTTTAAGTAAGAGTGTTAGCTCAAAGTTCAATTCGGCTCGTGATTTAGAACTTGGTGTTCCAGGTGAATTTGTAAGTTATTGTTATGAAACAAAAATGAACACGTAACCATATTTTTTATGGATGTTTTATTATTTTTTGCATTCTATGCATGTTTTATTATAAAGTTAAGAGTTTAATATATTGGATTATAAAAAACTAGTAAACATTATTTAAACCATAAAATAAATATTTGATTTGTTCGTCTCGAAATTGGTATTTATGTGTAATTAAGCCTAATTCATAAGACTTTAGGCTTTTTTGATTTGGACGGACTTTGTAATATAATGAATGCCCAATCTGAGCTAGCTTAAACTCGATGGATATTGCGATCCGCAAATAAGTCTGTCTATTGGTGATATGCAGTTGTTGTGGTCAATATTAAACAACAATTATCAGTTAAATAAATAGTCGTCAGTAATAATTATTAGCTACTTCAAAGACTTAAAAGTTATAATTAATGGTTAGTAATTATCGATAATAATGATATGAATAAATCTCTGTTAAACCAACTGTAAAATAATTGTTCCAATGGAAACTATTGTCCTTAGTCACTATCAACTTTGTCTCATGAATAATTAAAAATAATTGTAACCGCACAATTTATACGGTGTTAGTCTGAAGAGTAAAAATAGTTTATGCGAGAGCTTCTACATGCCTATTAAACCTTTTAACCAATCACGTGTTCTATTTTCCTTATTTTATTCAAACTTTTACAAAGAAAAAGGGTTTATGCCAACATATTCGAACAAATAGGTTAAATGAATGTTGCTTCGAATGTGGTCTCCAAACACTAAAACTAAAAAGAATAAACAAGTTCAACAAAAATAATGCTAGCAACATAATCAAAGGCGCCACTAAACATCCGAAAGTGGGGCAAAATTTCTTCTTCTCTATAAATATTGTTCTGACACAATTTGAAGTGAAGACGAACTTAAAACTAAAGAGAATTATGTATTTTTTGTGGTCGGAACCTCCACCTCTAGTAACGTCATTAACGAGATGAAAAAGATAGGAGACACCAATCAGTTCATGTTACTTAAATTATAATATCCACATAACTAAATTAGAATAATTAAATTTGAAATAACGATACAATAAATTAACTGAATTTCAAGGAAATTTTAACAAACAAAATCAAAAGTAACTGTTTGTTTGTTTTTTTAAGGAGGGAAATATGGGATTATGGATAAGTTTGGCTTAACTAATTGATTTTGCTTCATTATCTGTTTAATTAATATTATACAAAAAAAATTCTAAAATAAAGTATGCAGAAAATAGGAGTCAAATTAGAGCTAATTCAGGGATTGAAACTACGGTTTGATGTTTCCTATTATCTCACACCGAAGTATTTTGGAAAAAAAAACATATTATTGTCAAATCATTTTATTTTCTATAAGTTATTTTCATAAGGTAAATTGGCATAAATGTAAACCTTATAAATGAAGGGTTTGAAACACAAACTTGCGTAATTTTTAAATTTTGTAGTGACTCCTTCGGTATGCTTTTCCCACTCATCTACTACATTACTTATTAGTTATTTTATTTTTGTTTTGAACAGTAAATAAGTCATATAAAACTTTGGCGTTCACTAATTATACACGATTTTTCTAAATTATAAAAGAAAGGTACAATTTTGAGAATATGAAACAACTGGGGATGTTAGCAAGTAAAACCGAAGTTAAACCTATTCTGATTGGACTTGGAAAAAAAATTGAAAACACCTCAGCTGAAAACTCATCAAGCTAGATATTGCAAGCATGCGAGTTTAAACGAGCTTTGTTTGCTCATTTATCGCAACCATTGCTTTCAAAATATAGTATGTTGTCACATAGTATGTCCTTTATTAATTTGCCAATCTAAATTTACTTTACATGAAATAATCCATAAACTAGGTCGAACAAATGCTTTCTATTCAAATGAATAAATTATGAAGTGTCAATTTTTTGAGATTATTTTATTTATTATTTTTAATTTTTTTTAATTTAATGTAAGTGCGACTTTTTTTTTTGAAAAAAACTTTTATTAGGCTTATTTCATGAGAAAACCTTCCCACCACTCAGCTAGTCTAATATCATTATTGGTCTCTTCTATAATATGATGTTATCATGTCATGGCCTCATCGAGCATAGCTTTGATTTCTTCAAACTATTTGGTAAAATAAAATTAAATTGGAGTTGTTAGGCCATGTTCAATCGTTACTCTGAAAACTTCACTATAAACTCTATTTTTTACATCATTTTCTCTATTTATAGAGTATCTTACTCCAATCATATTCCAAAATGAAGAAAGGAATAAGTTACTCTATATTTGGAGAAAATATAGAGACTCTATTTTTAGAGTAACTCTACTTATAAAGAAACCATTGAACTTAGTTAGAGTGCATTTTATGCACCATTTTATACCTTATCTTATACTTGTTTTCATACTTTTACTGAGATTTTGGTTAAGTTGTGACTATATTTCACACATGATAGCGAATGGACATGAAATATTAAATTGGAGCATAATTGAAGTTAAATTTGTTGCAAAAGATGCTGAGGAACATACTATAGACATAATGTAGACACGCAGAAACTGCGAATTCAGAATTCACTGCTAGCATTTAACTGCAACTTCCATATTGTGAATTCAATTACTTTCAGATTTTGGAGAGATTCTCTAAAAATATTCTGTAACATCCATCAACTGAAGTGGCCAGCTGCTTTCCACTCTCACCAAGCTATCCTATTTTGATCAATTATTGGATCAAGTGGCTTGGGACTTATCTGCCAACTAATTAGTGCTTTTAGACATCATTATTCCCACTTAACCTGTATTTCCATTTTCAATTAATTAGTTTGCTGCCTTTTTCCTTATCTATTTAAGGAGTTGTTTTCCATTGTAATAAAAGACCCATTCATCAATCCATCTATCCATCAATCATCATTAGACTTAGTTTTCTTTTCTTTGTTTTTTTTTCCAGCAATGTTTTGCTAGTTTTATTCAATCAAAGGTTTATTCTTCACTTGTTCATTTTAATTTGTGAGGCCTAATTATTCCTAATTTATTTCTTATCTATCTTTGCTATTTGTTTACTTCGGTTTATAAAATTTCAAGTTTGGATTCTTTAATTGTTTCAAATCGAGCTCATTGTTTCAATCAAATGGTTTTTACGTTGGCAAACAAAATGAATTGATTCGTGATTGTCTTTTCAAATTGTTAAGTGTCAAATTAAGATTTTTATCTTAAGGAGTAAACACTCATTCTTTTTTTTATTTGAGCGTCTTTGTCAAATTGGTTTGAATCGGGTTTTCCTAATTCTTAATGCAATGGCTGAATTAAACTGAGAAGCGTCTTCCAAAGTATTATGGTTCGTTAAGGTCAATCATAGAGAATCTTGTGGTTGATTTACAATTAAGGGAAAATTGGCTCTGCAGGAGCGTCTTTCAGTAGCTATAACCGGTATAGCAAATGAGATTTGAAGTTATTTTTGAGCCGATGATCAAATTGAAATAGCAAGAGAATGAATAAAGACCTTTGGTTGAATGTCGTTTATATTTGTTTTGTCAACTTTTCTTTTAATTCCTGCTTTTTAATTTAAGTTTTATCAAAACCACATCAATCTTTCAAACCCCTCTATTTACCTTTTCTGTTCTAATTCAACAAAAGGATTTATGGAATTTTCACACTCCTTGTGGGATCAACCCTGCTTCCACTATCACAAGTTTGAGCAGGAAAATAAAATTAAACTTGGCGGATTTGACACCCGCCAATTTTTGGCGCCGTTGCCGGGGAGTGTTTAAGTAAACTTTGTGATTCATTTTGTTGAAAATTTGTGTTCGATGAGCGATAATGAGAGATTGTTGCTAGAATAGCTATCCCGACTCCGGCTATGCATATGGGCCATCAAATTTTAAAAATCCTTGCCAACATCTACAAAGACCAGTAAAATCAGACAACGAAGGTAATTCTCTTGAAAATGCTCTTAAAGCCTTAATTGCTAACACTCAGATTTTTCAATAGGCCATGGACACTAGATTTCAAATCTTGGAGACTCAAGTCTCCCAAATTGCGACATTTGTAAGAAAATTGGAGTCTCAAAGGCGTCCACCATCTCCACTTGAGGTAAATCCTAAGCGAAATATCAATGATTTTACAATCATCAGTAAAAAAGTTTTGCAGGATGAGTGTTGTGACCCAGATAGTGGGCATAATGAGGGCTACGAGTTGGAGCATAAAACTGAGATTTTTGAATCCAAAGAGGAATTTGCGAAAGAGAGTGAAGCTACTGATCCAGAAGCTATTGTGATACAACCACCTTTTCCTGAAAGGTTTGCTCAGCCAAACAAAGAACAAGGTGAAAATGAGATCCTATATGCATATAGCAAATGAGATTTGAAGTTATTTTTGAGCCGATGATCAGATTGAAATAATAAGAGAATGAATAAAGACCTTTGGTTGAATGTCATTTATATTTGTTTTGTCAACTTTTCTTTTAGTTCCTGCTTTTTTATTTTAGTTTTATCAAAACCACATCAATCTTTCAAACCCCTTATTTACTTTTTCTGTTTTAATTCAACAAAAGGATTTATGGAATTTTCACTCCCTGTGGGATTGATCATGCTTCCGCTATCACAAGTTTGAGCAGGAAAATAAAATTAAACTTGGCGGATTCGACACCCGCCAGACTTTCTCTTAGTCACATGTTATAAAATTCCGATTTGCAGCAATAAAACATGCTAAGTATGTATTTGGCCTTTTCGGCTAAATACATACTTAGCCCCCTGAAGTTGGCAATTTTTTTGAAATGCTCCCCTTTAACTTGTAAGAGTAAAAGCAAGCCTCCTGAAGTTGATAAAAACGTTCACTTCAGCCCCCTGAAGTTGGCAAAAACATTCACTTCTGCCCCTTAACGCCATGTGTTACAATTTGAATGGAGAGACAAAAATAAAAAATTTTGGTTTTGTTGAAAAGTCAAGCAAATTACAATGTGACACATGTCACTGAGGGGTTTGAAGTGAACATTTTTGCCAACTTCAAGGGACTGAATTGAACGTTTTTGTCAACTTTAGGATATTGTGTCTAACATTTGCAACTTTAGAGGGGCATTTCAAAAAAGTGCCAACTTCAAGGAGTTATTTGACCTTTTCATTATAATGTTAATAAGTATTGAGTTAGCAACTCCAAAGACATGATGTGTGAATATCTAGTTAGATCTATAAAGGTGAAACCAAATCAACTATATAAAAAAACCCGAGAGGTTACATGTGATGTACCGCACCCCTTTTTTTTGTATACAAGAAATTATGCCATTGAATAAGGCATAAGTAACTAAACTAAAAACTGAGTGTTAGTTCAATTTATACACCTTTTAATATGGAGATGAGAGATCTCGAGTTCGAAATGCAACCTCTTCAAAATTTATATAATTATTAAAAAGATACGTAGACAAACTCGAAATATACATGGGAGAAAAGCCTCTCAAACCACAAGACAAACACAAACGTATATGTTTTGATATTTTTTTTTCCAATCAAGGATAAATAAAGAAATGGATGATCGTATATGTTTGGAGAGTATAACACAAAGATCGATAAAAACAAATATAAATGGCTTAATGTATATTTTCCACCCTAAACTTGGTAATTTTTTGTTAATGTCCAGACTCATGAGAAATAAACTCATTAATTGAGTTAGCAAACTTAATTAATTGGGTTGGAATTCAACTAAAATTGTAGGCAAATTAATACAATCAACTTGGAGACTAATTAATGGTGAGACTCATTAATGTACCAACAAATAATGTGGGAAGATGGTGGTTGCATTAATTGTTAAATTGGAAAATTGATGCATCATTTTGCCTATAAATATGGATCTCCTATAATCCAAATTCATCCAAACAAAATTTGAGAGTTTCCCTTAGTCGAGTATTACATTTCCTACAAAAGAGTTTGAGAGATATTAGTGCGGGGAGTTGAGAGAGTTTCAGGTATACTATATTACTCGGGTGTAAGGGTTAATTTGAGAGTTCCAACTTTCTTCTAAAGTTGTCGTGTTCCTCAAGTTCGGGTATTCTTGTGAGTCTTCCAAATAATGTATTCCCATTATTTATTAGTGGAGTTATTTTCGGGCGGCTTGTGGTTTTGCCCTTTCAAGGGTTTTCCACGTAAATCTTGGTGTTCTCTATTGCTTTTATTTATTGTTGTTGCAACATATATTTTAGTTAATACATATCACCTTACCGACTTTGTTGGAGTTATTCAATTGATAGACTAAAAATGTATGATAAATATAAAAGCCTATGAATAAGCAAGT
>CAOJBJ011975318.1:0-11913 GCA_948291685.1 Euphorbia celastroides | reverse complement strand
AACGCTTATCAGAAACTGGGGAAAAACTGCTGAAAGTAGGTTAACGATTACTATATAACGACAAGAATTAAACGATTGTAAGGAAGTTAGGGAAAGCCATTAAAAAGAATCGAACGATTATCAGAAAGTAGGAGAGAACTGCTGAAAGAGAATGATTAGCAGATGACGATCGACTTCTAACGATGGGGTTTCGTTTGAAAAAGAGGAATTTGAGGAGCCATGTTAACGGGTAAAGTGAAATGTTTAAAGGTTCGGGATGACAAATGATAACTTGAACCAATTTAAGAATGATTTTTATGTATTTTTCTGAAAGAAAATTATTCAACTATTGGGTTCAGGCCCGTGAACATCTGGTCCCTCTCCAAGCCCCTTGATGAGGAATAAAATCGATAAAATAAAAAATGTAGGAAACATTTAAAATAATATTTAAAATAATTAATATGAGTACCACCATATTACTGTTGGAGTATTAGTTTTCTCACACATTGTGGAATCCATTTTACTGTTGGTTCATACGAAGTAAAGACTATTTTTCTATAAAAGTAAATGTATGCAATATATCACATTTATTCTTAACAAAGTTGATACTTGATATTTATATTGAGTTCATGAAGTTAAAATACCCAAATAAAAATTTAATGATAAAGTCTAACAATAATTTTAGTTTCTAAAGTATCTGATTATATTATATGCAACATTTTTCATAAGTGCATACTTTTTCTTTAGAGTTCATGAAGTTAAAATACCCAAATACAAATTTAATTATAAAGTAACAATAATTTTAGTTTCTAAAGTATATGATTATATTTTATGCAATATTTTTTTTAAGTGCATACTTTTTCTTTAACCACTCTAATTTCACCAACAGATTGATGGGAACAAGGGAATAATTACTAGTGCTCTTCCTATCAATTGCCTTAAAAGTAAGAATTATTCCATAAATTGATAGATAAGGGAAGTGACATCAGCATATTACATTATAGCAGATGACATCATTTCCAACTATATGAGTTTAATAAATTACTTTATATTATACCGTACTTGTTTAGATAAATATGAACACAATGGAAGAATTATTGTGCAAAATAGAAGACCTTCGGGTCCACTCGTTTACACCTAGCCTGCACTACCAAAATTTGTTTTGACTTTGGGAATTATTGAGATGATTCATCAACAATTTCAGACAACATTTTCAATACGTGATCAAATGTTGGCCATCTCATTCACTCTATTTTCCCAATTATAGTATTTGGATTCTTTTTACATATGTCTCCTATACACATTATATTATTGTTTGACGATGGATCCGAATTGACAATAGGTTGAAGAATTATTCTTCAAAGGCAATGTGTATTTTCAATTAGTTTGTAGTTGATTTGGGTTGGGGCAAATGAAATATACATAATGTTGGAACTAAAAATTTGTTCAATATAGAGTTCAAAAGTTTGCAATTGGACTATTTGTACAGTTAGGGTGTTTATTAACTCTTCATTTTGATAGTTTTCAATCCAATCAATTTTATTTAGATGCAAATTTCACTATTTAAAAAATGAATTGAATTGATGAAAAATAAATGTTTCAGATACACTCTTAAGCATACATGCCAAAGTTTATAACCTTTATTCACATAATTGTAAGTAAGTGCAGATACAAACCATTTCATCTATCCACTTTGTCAATATATAATCTCTCTTTTTAAGAATAAGAATTTTGAAGAGGTTATGTATAAGATCCAAGACCTTTCACTTGCACTCTAAGAGAGGTACAAATTTAGCGTAGCTCATATCACCATATTTAACATATTTATGGGAATTATCAAAAAAAAGAAGAAAAAAACATATTTATGGAAGTTCGAGAGACTAGGTTAGAATATTTAAGAAATTTTGTACTATTTCGGAAGGAAATTATCTTTGTGAGCCAACTGCGAAGCTGCATTTAGATATCGAATAATTTTTATTAACGCATCCTCATTTAGGTCAAAATGTGTCAACATATTATGATGGTCAATTGCTGTTTAGTCTCAAATATGAGTACCACCAAAATTTTGTTACTTCATCCATTGTTTTTCTTACTCATATATTTATAAATTTGAAGGAGTTAAGACTAGAACCTGAGTTTTCGGGGGAGTATAGTGGACTTTTACGATTGATTATTATATAGTATAGTAAACTCTTAATTTATGCTTAATTTATTGACCAGTTTCAGATCTATATCATTGGGATATGATTAATTTATATAAAATTTTGTTTTCATCCATATATTTTATCCTTTTCTTAGCTGTCTAATAATAGCTGTTCAAGTGCTTCTATCTTTTCTACAAAAATTATGTTCTAATTGCGTTTGAAGTAACCAATCATCGAATATCATTTATCTATAATATAATATAATATAACATTACCTATTATATTTCCACTATCAAACAAATAATTTTAAATATTTTATAGTTATTGACAAAACTAGTCGTTTTTGTGTGTAAACATTAACAAAAGAAAAATATATACAAATACGAGTTAAGTTAACATTTCCGGAGTTTTTTTTAAAAACTAACCTTTGTAAAATCAGTTCTCGAGTCAAAACCAATTTGTCCTACAACTAGTAAATTGACATTTAGCATAAAAAGCTCGGGATGTGAAAAAAAAATACAGATGTAATGAAGGACTGGCTTATTGGCTAATTTTTTTTTATAACTAACCGCATTGAATTACATTGGAAACGGATGACAATTTTTCTTATATTTAATGCAAGTGTAAATCCTGTAAAATTGGAAAAGGGTAAGTACACGTATAACTATATAACTTGTCTGCAGTAAAGGTTTTAGTTTAGTGGTTAAAGACTGAAGTTCAAGATCACCGGTTTTACTTCACATTCGGGTGGAAAGGGATAAATTTTTCCTTTAATTTTTACAGTAAGCCCATTATAAAGAATTTTTTTTTTTTTTTTGAAAAATAAACATATGACTTATGACTTGTATTATAGTTCATGTGGAATTATTTTCCGAAACAGTGTTTTTAGTTTCAAAAGTTAGTATAAAGATTGAGGTGGAACCAATCAAGTCCATTTAAACTGTCTAGGCGTAAACAGGTTAATGCCCCTTGACCTTTAATGCTCTCTCTCATTGCCCTTTATACTTGCAAAAAAGGTAAACCACATGTGTCACGTTCTTGTGTTTTTTAATGTAGTTTTTAAGATTTCGTTCTTTCCATTTTTTTCCTTCAATGAGAAGCTAAGAGATGCGGCGTTCAAAAGAAAAAACATGTGTATTTTTTGTAAGTTTAAGAGATAAAGAAAAACATTTTATAAATAGTAAGGGAACTGAAACGGCTATAATGTAAAAGTTGATGAAGATGGCTAGGGCTAAAAGCTATTGTGATCCGTCGGAAATAATAATATTGTAAAAGATTCTTTTAATTAACTCAACATTCTCATCATATAATCTTGTTATTAAGAATTTTACACCAAAATTTTAGTAAGTTTCGTATACTTTTCATTCTATTATGTTTTTTTCTAAGTTTATCATAATTTCTTAGTAAAAAACTTATCTCCACTGCTCAAAAGAAATTTTAAAAAATACGTCACTCAAGTTTAATTCTTTTTTTTAATCAATGTACATTTTGTTGTTTGAAATGGGCAAGATTACCCTTTTGTCGTGAGAAATTTAATATTAGAAATCTTTTAATACTGGGGACCCTGGCCTCATAGGCTTCTAATTATGAAAATAAAATCATTTCAATTTCAGTAACAATAAATTTGCTTCAGTTCGACTCAAATCCAATAAATCACATTTTTCTCTTGTTTAATTAATTTCAATAATATTTTACTTTATTTTTACACTTCAGAAGATTTGTATTGTAAATATTTCATGCACACCGTATAAGTGTATGATCTCTAAGCCCCGCTACTGTATATGCAATACGAGATAAAGGGTTAAAAAGGTTGGCTGAAAGTTTGGTGAAGCTATTTCTTTTTAGTGAGGATTCTAGTGAAGAGTGCAATCAGGAGAGAATGAGGCAATTGGTAGAGGTGTTCACGGTCCGGGCAACCCATCCGATCCGGCCCGAGTCCGGTTTCATAAATCAGGCTTGGACATCAATTTTTTTATTAAGTCTGGTCCGAATCCAAGTTCGATAAAGTCGGAAGTTTGATGGGCTAGGCTTGGTATATGTATAAAAACCCGAGTCCTGCTCGATGAATAAAAACTATATTTTTTTATATTTTTATATTATGTTTAATAGTTTACTTGTTCATTGTAATATTAATTTACAAAATTATTAACTATATTTTAAGAATTATTCTATACTATATAATTATATGTAAGATTTAGGGATAATTTCAAAAAAAACCCTGATGTTTCGAATTTTAGCAGAAACCCCTGATGTTTAAATTTAAGGAAAAGACCCCCGATGTTTGTCTCCGTTAGCACAACAAGGATTTTCCATCCAACTGGGGGTCAACTACTGACGTGACAAGGAGCAATTTTGTCAAATTCACATTTTTTAACCTAAAACCCCATTTACCCAAATAACTTAACCCAATAACCTAAATCCCCACCAAAACCCTAACACATATCCAACCTTAACCCTAACTCCATAACTGTCAACGCCATCACCGAAAAATCGCGATTCTGGCGACAACACCATAAACGACCTCATCTCTCATCCCCCTTCCCGTCGGCCTCCCTTGCCAGAAAAAATTGCCAGAAAAATGCCAGATCCCGATTGCTCCCGTCTAAAATCGCCGGCGAAAAAATAAACCAGATCTCACTGGATAAAGCCACACCTTTCACTACCGCTCCTTCACCATCATCGTTGCTCGTCTCAGCCGTCGTCTCATCACTGTTACTGATTTGAAACCCCAAATCCCAGTCCAATGCCGGAGATTCTATTCGGAGATCTGAGTCCAAATTTCAATCCTGATATCGAACCAGAAAGAGGGAAAAATGCATTTTCTGGCGACGACCAAAACTGAAGAATTTTCTTAATCGGCGAAAAACAACGGACTGATAGATAGATCTGCGGTGTTTTTCGGCAAAATCAAAAATCAAGATGTCGGATCCCATGAACGGAGGCAGTGACCGGAGCGTTTTGGCGTGGCTCGGCGTTATCGGCGTTTCCCGGCATTTACCGACGTTTCCCGGCATTTACCAGCGTTTTCATGCATTTGCCGATGATTCCCGACTTTTCCCAGTGGTTTCCGGTAATTTTGGCGTGTCCCGGCATTTACCGGCGATTTTGGGATTTTTCCGGAAACCGGCATCGGAGACGTCACCGGCGGCTGGGGAAGGGGTGTTTTAGGGTTTTACTGGGTTAAGGTTTGGATATTTGGGTTTAGTTATTAGGGTAAATGGGTTTGAATTTAGGGTTAGGATTTATTTGATTGGTTTGACAAAAATACCCCTTGCCACGTCACCATTTTACCCCAGTTGGATGGAAAATCCTTGTTTTGATAACGGAGACAAACATCGGGGAGTTTTTTACTTGATTTTAAACATCAGGGGTTTTTTTTCTTAAATTCAAAATATCAAGGGGTGTCTTTTGAAGTTATCCCTAAAATTTATGTAAATTTTTATTTTTTTTATAATTTATTTAATAATAAAATACAAAACAAATTAGTGATAGGCTATGGACTGGGTTTGGGTTTGACTCTATAAACCTGGCCCGGCCCGAAATTTTTATTATAGGCTTAGACTGGGTTTAGATTGGTGTTTTTAAGTAAAAGCCCGGCCCAAACCCGACCGTTGCCTGATGAACATGCCTAGTAATTGGATCGTATATGGTGACCTATATCCGATCGAAATTTCATTAAATTGGAGAATGGATACTTATATATAAATTAATCATGTGCCAGGAACCAGATTTGAACTGGTGACACGAGGATTTTCAGTCTCCAAAAAAAAATCGATTATGTCCATACAATCGGAATCAAACTAACTCTAACTAAAAAGACATAGAAAAAAAAACATCAAGCGATTTAATCATACGCCACAATCAAAACATTAAACTAGCATTTTAGGCGGTTCTCGAAAAAAAATAGCGAAAAAAATTATTCCTAAAGTTGACACTAAAAGGAATGTATAAACAAATGCTTCCATAAATTCAATCGTGGTTTACAATTATAGCTTTCATACCTGTTTATTTTGGAGCGTTTCCTGGATAAAAAAAGACCAAAATCCAAAGTAAAGTAAAGGGTGGCGATTCAAATTAAGATATCTACCATACCCTATCTAAAATCACAAAAATAAAATTGAGGCCAAAACTAAGAGATCAAAGATTGTATCAAACTACTTGTCTTTTTGTAGACGGATCTCCAAGTTTTTGGAATGCACCAAATTCCGGGGGACTAACCACCTCTACTGATGTGATATAATGCAACGATGAAGGATTGGCTTGATCCTAGCATTAAGGGAAACTGTTATTGCTATGCAGGGTTGTGCAGCGATCCTTTATACTAGTCCTTATGATAATAATGTGATTTTTATTTGAATGGGCTTCAAGAGACCTTTTACCCATAATTCGACTCTCTCAATTCTTATTATTAAATATTGGATGTCAATGTATAGGTGTGAAGTCTTGATTGAAAACCAACCTATTTAAGATTTAATAAATTATTCAAAAAAATGTTGGGTACTCTATTTGATGTTTTATTTAGTGAGCTTTTACTCAAATTTTTAATTTTCCTTATAAGGTTTTTTATCTATTTTTTATTTATTTATTCACCTAATTCTATTCGTTTTACCCATATTTAGTTAGACTATCAAGGCATAAGTTATTAAATATATGGTAAATTAGTAAACTTATACCTTTAATCATGAATTCTTAATACATAAGAAAATTTTAAAAAAACCGAAGAGAGTATATTATACTAGTAGGTTAAACTTAAGGAAAAATTTCCATTAAAATTCAGGCCGTTCATGTTACTAAAGAACCTTCCACTCATTCCATGACACATATCCCCTTAATTCCATTATTTTTTATTTTTTTCAAATAATTTAATCTTCAACTAAAGACGAGGTGAAAGGACGGTCCTTTGAAGGATCGAATTCTTCATATAATTGGACGTACTTAAGACCAAAATCACTATTTTTAGAAGTTTAAGTTGGGACATCTGAATAGATTGGGGACTTTTTCTTAAGTTAGAGAAAATGAAAAGAAAATGAAAGAGGCAATAAATCGAACGGCCTCGAGTTGGTAAAAATGCGGCATAGAAATTTGGTGCTGCATTCATATAATAATAAACATTTGTCAAGTTTTTATTAAGAACAAATATTTTGTCTTTTTCAATTTGACTCGAAAAGCGTGTTCATGTGTCTCCTTCCTTCCCCAGTCTCCACTCTCCATTAAACCAGTTAATTAAAATTTACTACTCTTTTCATTTTTTTATATTTGTATTTTTAACATTTCTATCTTTAACTTTTTATAATTATCATATCAGATTACCAATAGATTTTTTACAACGTGTTCTCTTATTTATCATTATTAATTATGAAAGAGATAATGAATTGATAAAATTATAAGTGATAATTAAGAAGAAAAAGAATTTTAATAAGAGATAAAATAGTCAATTTAGCAATGTAATAAATGTTTTATTGATGTTGATGAAAATTCTAAAGAAACGAATATAAAAAAAATTGGAGGGAGTACTACTCTTACTTAATTTTCAAAAGGGTAAACAATTGCAACTTCTCTAAAGTATAGCCTAATACACCATACCTCCCTGTATTTTTTGAAAACAATTTATACCTCCATATATCTTGACTTCATCCAACTAAAACATCCTTATAAGATGTTTTATCCCTTTTCCATCCAACTAACATTTTTTTTTGACAAATTTTTCTTCATCTTCATATTTTTCCTGTTTACTTTAAAATTTGACAAATTATGAGTTTTTTAAAAACTATTTTTTCTTTTTGTGTTTAAGTGAGATTCTAAGAGATAAGGAGATGGAAAAGAAAAATAATTTTTAACATAATTTTTAACATAATTTTATAAGTAGTTTTAATTATTTATCTTTTTAACTTAAAAATGGATGGCGATGGAATACATTGATAATGCCAAATATTTTATCCTTCTACTTATATATAATATTAAACTTATATATTAACTATGATATATATTGTAACTCTATTTTTTTTAATTTATCTCTTTAGTTGAGACTATAATGGAGAAAAAAATTAAAATAAAATTAATTATTGCGGTAGAGTTTCAAGATTTATTTGATTATTTATTTTTCACTAAAAATGAAGGGCAATTGAGTATATCTACATTATAAAATTCTATTATTTTATTTATGTTAGGTTGTTTGATTAATTTTTAAAATTTATGAAATAATGATTTGAAACCCTAAATATGTAAGAGTATTTATTAAAATAATTAAAACAAATCTAAATATTTTAGAGAAAAAATTGAAAGAAACATATGAAAAATAACACATACAAATTACTGAGCCAAAACATAGATATACATATAGAAAAGTACATAATTCAAGCAATAACAACACTATATACGGTACACTTATGTGAAAGGAGCCTTTTCTCAGTTGCGGATAGCGTATAATTTACTATCTTTTGAAATGTAAACTCTACCATATGGGATTTATGCTCATGTGATAGAATTTAACTAGTTACTTATAAAAACAAAATATGTTACTTCATATGCATATATGTGTAAAGTTTAAAGGTATTTCATTTTATAAATCTTATTTATTTATTTTTTTTACCTTTTCATTAATTTGAAAAATGGTTAAACATTGTTCTATGAATTTTTTATTATTTATAACTTCTGAGTGTTTCGTCTCATTTAACATGTTGATTCAATCTCACATTGATACTTCTTTTTTAATTAATACGCATCATTTTCCCTTGAAAATTACTTCTAAAACGAGAACGAATACGAAAATAAAATATCTACGCTTATGCAAAAAAGGAGTGCCGATCATGTTAATATTGTCGTAATAATAAAATTCTGACGCGTACGTGTTGTTTGAACGGTTAAGATCTTTCCAGCGATAACCAAAATCTTCAACTAATAAAAACGACAAAAAAAATTATTAAACTCGACGTGGGAATCTGGTTGTTGTTTGTTGCTATAAAATGAACACTCCCAGACTTTTATTAACCATTTAAATTAAGCAGAGCATCAACTCTGCGCTTTTTCTTTCTCTTGTAAGCATTTCATCAAGCACTTTACATGGATCCTCTGGAAAACTTCTCCGGCGACGTCCATTTCTACTCTTGGCCGGAAACTAAGCTCCTCAACTTCCCCCCTGAAGATCTCGACTGCAGGTGATTCATTCTTCTCACTTCAATTTCACTCTTTCATTTGAAATTCCCTCCGATTTGGGGGTTTTTTGAGCTAGGGATTGAACTTTGGGGGATACAGTTGGGGGATGGACGATGCGTTTGGATACTACGATTCGAGCTCGCCGGACGGCGCTGCTTCGTCGGCGGCGTCGAAGAATATCGTCTCCGAGAGGAATCGCCGGAAAAAGCTCAACGAGCGGTTGTTTGCGCTGAGAGCGGTGGTCCCCAATATTAGCAAGGTGAGGTTTAATTAATTGATTAATTATTGCTAATTACATCACTTTGAATACGACAACTGCTCCTGTTTTCTTTAGAATTTCAATTATTGAATTGGATAGATGGACAAGGCTTCAATAATTAAAGATGCAATTGACTACATTCAAGAATTGCAAGAGCAAGAAAGGAGAATTGAAGCAGAGATAATTGAGCTTGAATCGGGGAAAATGAGGAATTTTGGTAATCCTGGTTATGATTTTGATCAAGATTATCTTCCGCTTGTGCTCCGATCCAAGAAGAAGAAAACTAATTTCAATTCTGCTGTCTCCACAACTTACCCACTTGAACTTCTCGAGGTAACTTTGACTAGTTTAATTTTGGTTTCTTGTTTTAATTTCCAATCAACAGTTATTGTCAATCATCCAATAATGCGGAAAAAATTCTGATAACGAAAGTCAATAGATTTGACACTTCTAAAGTGCTCACTTCTAAAAATCATACTTGTTGTATTCAATGTTATTGAGTATGGACTAAATATTGAACCGGTAAAGTTTTAAGTTTATGGTTCAACAAGTTAAACTGCAGTGTACTCAATGTTCGAATTTTTATAAAAACGTTTTAAATAAGGTTACATAAAAAAAATAGTTGTTCATTAAATATTATCATGAGTCATAATACATCCAAAACTAGTTAGTGGATCTAGAAAAAACAAATTGTTTATAGATTTAAGTCATGGAAGAGTTTAAATGAGGACTTCTGCTAATATTTTTCAATTCGAAGAAGTTGGGTTTCAAATTCAAAACCTCACACGTTTATATTAAAATGTGTAACACTCAATTCATTTCTATGCTAATATTTATCTTAACTCTTAATTAGGGGTGAATTATTAATTGTAATTGTGCAGGTAACAGCGGATTACATGGGGGAGAGGATAGTGTTGGTGAGACTCACATGTATCAAAAGAACAGACACAATGGTTAAACTTTGTGAAGTGTTTGAATCTTTAAAGCTCAAAATTATTACAGCAAATATTACTACTGTCTCTGGCCGCCTCTTGAAGACTATTTTCATTGAGGTATGTTCCTTCTTTACTCTTTTTATTTTTCATTTCTTCATAATTTCAAGCTTGGGCATTTTATAACACATCGTTCTCTGGCTCTAGCATATGGCGTTCTATATTATTCACAAATTATTTTGAGACTTTTGGGTATTTTAAGTAATAACCTTTTTTCTTGAGCTATTAATTGGTTTTAATAGCATTAGTGAATCACTCGTAATTAAGTCCTTAGCTTAATTGATACTCTTCTAGCTTGTTAAATGAAAATATGTGAGGCATAATGATAAAACAAAAAGAAATCAATAATACTGTTTTTTAATTTACTATTGAAATTGAAAATTAGAAATTCATTCTCCCTGCCATATGTTTCCACATATTGTAGGAGTCCCAAATTCTCCATGGCAAAATAAATAAGTAAATCAATAAAGGTGTACCTTGTTTTTAATTTAACTCTCCCTAAAAGAAAATAATAAGCTTGGAAGAAATTTACAAGGTGAATTGAGAAAATTTGAAATATAGTCCTGAAATGTAACATTCTAGATAAAAGAATTTGGAGAATAGGGCTGTGCCTTGGGTTCAAGACACTATAAAATAAAATTTAACAATTTAGGTTAAAACATAGTTATAATAAAAAAAAAGGGCGGAAACTAACTTACCATGCATTATTGGAAAATGACTTCCAACAAAGAACGCTTATTGATTACAGATAAATGCACATTTTTTTGTGTGTAAACATATTGAAAAAGAATTCCAACAAAAATGACTAATTATTTACAAATTGGTAGATAGGAAATGAAGTATGCTGGTTGTTAAGACTATGCATTTTGTTCACATTAAGTATACTTGTTTAGAAAACTACTAAAGCAATTATACCTTTACACTTCAATTGACCTTGCCAACTAATTATTGATTCCACCTCAGCAAATATATGTCTTCATTTACCCCCAACGAACCACATAAACACATGGAAAATAATCAAAATATATACCATAAATGGATTTAAAGATGCACGAAAATTGGAAAATATATAAAAGTGGAAGACCACTTTTGATAAAGTTAGATTTGATCATGTAGTAAAATCCAGTATGTCCCTATAATATCAGTCTTCTTTTCTTTATAATGCTATAATATCAGTCTTCAATCAAGAAAAGACCTGACAAAAAGGACCCATTTCCCAATTTTACACTTTAAACTTTAAATATTCGTTGCGAGTTCATTACAATTATTCCATTTAAATTACTTGATACTAAAATTCTACTTAATTAAATTAGCATCCTAACAACTACTTACAGGTAATTTATGCATCTAATCTTGCTTATAATCGCAGAGATGCATTAACTTTACA
>CAOJBJ011975076.1:0-10862 GCA_948291685.1 Euphorbia celastroides | reverse complement strand
TGAACCGGGATTCATTTGCTGCATCATGTACAAGTAACATGGCAGCCTGCTAAAAGATTCTTTTAGAGTGCCCATTAACATCTGCAATGCAATTTTTTTGGACCTCCACGCTTTTCAATAGGTAATGGTCTCTGAAAACATTGCCCTCACATCAGCAATTATGTCTCCAGGTGTGTAGATCCTCTTGTGCCGAATGTACTTGCTCCTTATAGCCCAACCAATCACTTTGGCATTCAGCTGCCTCTTCCTACCACATCTCGTGTCCACACTGCATGTATGTTGAGGGTCATACTTTCTAACAAGAAAGTAATCTGCATTCTGCTTCGTTGAAGCCTTCAGCATCCACGGACATAGCACGTCCTTACACCTAATGTAATACTGCCTCGGACATGACTTAACAGTACTGTATTAGAACTTCCGGTGCTCCCTCGTTGCCCACCAAACCATCACATCCATCAACACTTTCTTGTTCAAGAAAATTTTCTTGACCTCTAGACGTCGAATACACGGGTCTAATATGGCAACATCCATCTCACCATCAACTGCTCTACAGACATCTGCACTTTTGAATATCTCTTCGATGGTCCTACTAGACAGGTTCCTAATGTACGCATCATGGTCATTAACCACATCTTTGAACCCGTGCATAACGGCACTAGAGTCTTCTATCATATTGTCATTACCAGCTCCAACACCCTGAATAGCTAAACAACAAAAAAATTCGAAGACAAGAAAATTAAATTTTGAATGAGCTCAACTAATTAGAATAAATGAAATATGAATAAAATCTATGATATATCAACGCTTATACTGAAAAAAATATTTGGTATTTTATGTAAAATACCGAATCAAATGAATATTACATGGTATTATAACACATGTACCACTACATTTACCAGCAAAAATAAAACAAAAAATCATTCAAAAACCAAATGGAAAACTTTTGTTGATTAGAATTTTTTTATAAGGTGGGATGTCGCCCACCCAAGGAACGATTGCTGACACCGCCACTGAGTATTTTACTATTTTTCACCATGTTAATGAATAATGTGATTATGAAATCATTACTCATGTTCATTTAATTTATGATTGTTCGAAGAGCATTTCATGTTGGCTTTGTTTTTTTTCAACTAAATGGAGGTGTGGTGAAACTTAATTGGATTGAACAAAAATTTATCTGAAATTTGCTTGAAACATATTAACTAAAATTTAATAAAACTAATTGAAATATATTGAACTATAAACTAATTTGAAATTTTTCAAAAATTTAAAAAATTTAATGAAAAATTAATAAAATTAAATTGAATTGAAATTTAATGAAACCTAATGAAATTGAATTGAATTAAATTTAATGTAAGATAAATTTAAAAAACACAGTCTTAATATCAATTGATTTCAAAGAACCAAAGGGAGTCTTAATAATAGGTGCATATAAAGGTCTGATCCCTCTCTCTTATATAATGAGACTCGTCGGTATATACACGATGTTCTTATCAACTAAATTATCTCCATATGTAATCTATATCATGGACACGATGTATATCTTTTCTGTTAAGGAATGATAAATCATTCCTCTGTTTTATTCATTCGATTCTCATTTCAATTTTTAAAAGCTTATCTTTCCTTTTGCATCATTATTAAAATGACTACAATTTTTTTAAAAGGATCTCATCGGAGGATCTTCCACTTCTATAGAACATGAACTAAATCTAAATCCTTCTCAACATTCCAAGTTTAAAGAACGAGACTAGACTGTGAACATACTAAACACAATGGAATATTTATGGGCTGGACTTATATTGGCCCAACATCAAGCCCAAAGATGGAATCAATGTGTCTCTTACCAATATTCGGCTGTTACTTTGCTTAGCATTGTGTTTGGCCAATGCTTAAACTGTAATGATTGTTTTCATCTTCAGTTTGCCAGCTCTAACAAGATTCTTAGGTAATGCTTGTTTTCTTTATGCATTACAGTGTATATCACGAAGTATGTTCACAATGTGTTTCAGTCACGGTTCGATATTAGAAAGAGAGATTCTAGAGTCACTTTCTTACTTACACATCGATTTGTCACACATTGATTTTGATACACATGAGAAATGAGAGATTGATTTAAAACATGGGTTTTTCTCAATTTGTCAACGCATTCCTTTAGGTACAAATTTATGTTCGGCTATACATGCAGATTAAGCTGGACTTTGGACAAGGCATTTTTAGTGTTGATCCGACCAAGTCCAGCCTGAACTTGGCCTAGCCCGCTCAATGAACACTTTTAAATGTCGTTAGGTTTTCATATGCAATGAAATTTAGGATGTTTGTTAATTTTTTAGCCAGGTTGAGCGAATATAAAGGATACCTATATTATACATTGATTTTCTATACATACGAGTAAAGCATATTACGGGGAGAATGATTAAATAATGGATTTTCCTCAATTTGTCAACACATTCCTTTAGGTACAAATATCACAATAAAGTAAAAATTCGAAAATTTATGAAGAACATAATGAAATTATGGTAAATGCAAGTGATGACTGGTCAACATCAAGAGGATTGAAAAAGTCACTTGATCCGACGGCAGAGAGTGATTCCATCACCAACAGGGAGCATACATATCTCAATCCGAGGGTCAGCAGGAAGCGCCTTGTTGAGCTCCCAAACAAAGTCTCTGTAATATCGAACGTATTTCCTCAAAGGGGCATCAGGGGGTGCGACCACAGAGCCATTCCATAGGGTGTTGTCGTAGCCGATCACTCCTCCCACTTTCACCAAATCAATCAATCTTTTGTGGTAGTTGAGGTAGTTGTCCTTATCAGCGTCAACGAATATGAAGTCATAGGTCCCATGATTCTTCTCCTGTGGTTCACCCGTCACGGGCACGCAATCATTCCGTTTAATTGATGTTAAAGAAAAATCATGTAGAATTACGTATTAAATTAGAAATTAGCTGCATTTGTCCTTTGTTTTGACTTTAGGCCACATACAAAGTCTCTTAAAACCTAAAAGTCTTATTATAAGTGGACTATTCCAAACTACTTTACCTAATAGTTCAATTTATAAGCTTTTTCTAAGTCTTAATACGTTTAGAACTTCCTAAAATTGTCCTTAATCACTCTCAATCTCCTCAACTTGCAAAAAGTGCACATGTTAGTCCATTCATTACCATATCTCAACTTTTGATTGATTTAAATTTTAAATAATTTATTTCAAAAGGTCGAAGAGCGTTTAGGAATATCTATAGGGAGTTTCATATGTGTTTTCCTTTTTAGAAAACATTTTCATTTTTTTTGAAAAAACTAAATAAGCAGTTTTTAATTAATTATTATGAAGGATCAAAATGTGCGATTCAAAATGAAAATTTACTAAAAATTCTATTTGTAACAGTGCCAAACAGGTCGCAATAAGAGCATTGTTAGCATGTGAAAGGAAGAGATCTTACATCGGCAACCATTTCATCAAGAACAGGCAAAGCAGGGCCTTCTTTGAAAGTAATTTTGTGGGCAACTCCAGCTTTCTCTATGATAGGCAAACCCAGTTCATAGTTCTCTCTGTTAATGTCCATAGCCAAGATCTACAATCAAACAATCAATTAACTCAAATCAATCGAATGGGTACTCTCAAAATCACAAATCAAACTCTGGGTTCTCTTTATCTTTCAATAAAGATTCAATCTTTACCGTTCCATCTTCAGGGAGAGCAAGAGCAGTAGCTAGAAGAGAGTAGCCAGTGTAAACACCAATCTCCATTGTTTTCTTTGCATTCATTAATTTCAGTATCATATTTAAGAACTGCCCTTCATCAGCTGATGTTGTCATTATGTTCCTAATCAAAATCACCAATTAATCAATTAATCAAGAATTTAGTTGTTAATTAAGTGATTGGTTAATTAATGATACCATGGATGTTTAGCAGTAAGTTCCCTTAGTTCCTTCATTGCTTCAGGCTCTCTCGGGTACACACTGGTTTCCAAGATGTACTGTAATTCCATATCAAAAAAATACGAAGTCAATAACAAGAAACAAGAAAATCAAGTAAAATCTAGAAGCTAAAAATACAGAAATCCTATAGATTTGGTGGCAAATTTGCTGCCAAAAGTGTCTTGATCTATTCAACTTTTGCAATTTTAGAATGTGATTTATCCAAATTTCGCCTAGTTGGTGGGCCACCATTATTTTCTTTACATTTGGCCTCCATCCGTAAAAATGAGATATAAACACCAAATAGGCGAAAATTGAAGTATTAACAACTTTAACCAATAAAACACAAAGAAAAGCTAATTAAAGATATAACATGAACCAAAAGGGTATGTAATCTACTAAACTATTGTTACAGTTTTATAAAAGATCAAAAACCAGAAAAACAAGAACAAAAAAAATCAAGAAAAAGAAGTTTGATTGATTGATTGATACCTGGTATAAAGCATCACTTTGCAAAAGGCTTTTATGGCCAACTTCTTGGTGCCTACTTTGCTGCTCGCCGTTGGTGGTGGTGGCTTCAGCCATTGATGGTGGTTTTGTTTACTGATCAGAAAAAGAAACTTTGAGCTGAAATTGGAAGTTGGTTTTTTTTTAGCTGAAAAACTTTGAATCTGAAAAGGGAAAGAGAAGAATGGGTTTATATTGGAAAATGGAAACCGGTTGAACCGGGTGGGTTGGGTTGTTGACTGGTTGGGAGTTGGTGAAGTTCCGGTGAGTCGGACCCACTTATATGCCCTATTGGTTAGGTCTTAGTCCATTTGGCCTGCGGTAGGTGTGATGATGTCATTTTTCTCACTTATTACGCCACTAAATCTTACCAAAATTCCTATTAGCATAAATGGTATAAATCATTTCATGAAAAGATGGTACATTGAATCATATTGTTATTACAAATATATTATATACATCATATCATTGAGTCTCTCACATTTTTCCAAAAAATCATTTAAACTCTAACATTTAAAATGATTATTTAAGCTTCTAACTTTTCTAAAAACGTGTCATTTAAGTTTTTGAATCCTACGTGGCAGTTGACGTGATAACTTTAACTTTGATGGGAGAGTGACTGACTTTTCGACGATCATTTTCCGGCGACGATGGACTTCTGACGGTACTTTCCGGTGACAATGGACTTCTGGTAATACTTTTCCAGCGACGGTAAACTTCCGGCATTATTTTTCTGGCAACGATTGCTGATGTGGAGATACTTTTCCTGCGACGGCGCTGACGTGGTGGCGAGTGTAACTCACTTTCTTGGATGAGAGTGATATGTGTATTTGAGGGGCTTAAATGATGCGTTTTTTGAAACGTTGGGGATTTAAACGGTCAACTTGAAACATTAGGGCTTTAAATTATTTTTCGGAAAAACGTTAGGGACTCAATGATGCATATAGCCTTACAAATACTTTCAGTTATTTTAAACTAAAAGTTATCACTAATAAGTAGCTAAATGATTGGAGCTCTTTAGAAATGTGTCTTCTATTCAACAATGAAGTTAAGTGTTTATAATTGGTTGCGAGTGTTGCACCACGAAATCAATTTCCAATCAAAGGTGTTTTAGATGGAAGCATGACATAATTGTGAAGACTAATTCAATACAAAAAAAAAGTACCTTAATATGTCACTTTTCTTGCGAGACATACAATAACATGCGATATTTGATTCATGAAAGTAAATATTAGGGATATGATTTTTTACTCTTTTTTCTCTCCTAATGCGAGTTGTATTCATCTCGTCTATTTCCGAAGGTAGGAACATAATAGCTTTGAGAAACCAATTACGACTTTTAATTTGAAGAATTGTGTTTGAACTACTTGTTTGAAGCCATATTATATATTATTTTAATTCAACGGATAAGTTAATAAAAGGGATTGGTGGTAAAGTTTTTTGGAGACCGATTGAAATATCAAAATAATGTTTCTGTTGATATTGACCTCTTTGTTCTTATTGATTTTCCTATAATTATCTCTTCAATTAAAGCATTTTTAATTCTAAATTTACGTCGTAACTTGTAATTGGAAAAGTTAGGTGAAGTACTTCTTTTTCTATATTATCAAACAACTCAACTACTCAAAAGCCACATGATCACTATTCGCATGATACTTGAAATATTTTAATCATTATTGTATTTAATGCACATTCTAATCCTATTAATTAGTTTACTTCCTTAAACAGAAACTCGATTACATTTTTTAATATTTAATAAATTTTTAAAGAAACTGAGTTTCGAATCCACGACTTTCCACCTCTACATTGAAAAATGTATTGGTTGAGATACGCCCCGTTATTTAGATAATTGATTAGATAAGTTGGTTTAAATCAGTTTTGTTGTACTTCTGTTATAATCTTGTTGGCTATATAAAAATGCTGCTTTGAAAAAATTCGAACAAATAGGTTGAATGAAAAAACCAATAAAGTATAAAATGATAAATATGCATTTTGTAAATCGGTATGTTTTGAAATAACGACATTCACAAAATAAATATAATTATAAGCACGTTAAGGTTATATATAAAATAGGTGAAACACGGGAAAAAAACTGTGATACTAGCAGTGTTTACACCTATAAGTTAATGTGCTAGACATATAACTTATATTTTTTGGTATTTTACGTATTTTTTCATCTTCTAACAATGTATTTTGACCATACAAAAAACAAAAAAGGGTAAAAAAACATATATACATAAGTAATGAAAGGGTATTTGTGTCATACTATCTTCAAATACCACAAACACTCCCTAATTATGTTTGAAATCATGTTTACGCTCTGAAATTAAAACGGTAAAGAACCGTGTTTCTCTCCCTTCCCATTATAACACCGATACATTGTCATAACCACAACATCAACAAATCTCATTCTCGTAATCGTCTCTTGAAAATACGCATCAAATCCACTTGGAACTTATCCACAAAATGACTCAATCATGAAATTAAGGTTTCAATTTCAGAACCAGGTTCGGATTTCAAAAGAATTAGGGTTTGAAAACACCGTGAATGGGCAGAGTTTTCTGTTGGTTTTCTGATTGCGGCTTCGGGAATGGATCAAGGTAAGGGTTTTTTGTTTTAAAATTGTATATTATTGATTTCATGAGTATTTTCGATGCCATACAATGGTCACCATGCTCTTTGAAAAACATAAATCCTGTTAACCTTGCTCTTTAGAGCCGTATAGTTGATTTGATAACATAACTGACTATTTTCTTTCCAATAAATCGAAGGTAGTTACTTGTTATTTTTCATACATAGTGGTTATTTGGTATTTTTTCATAGAGGGTCATGGTGCTGGTGAACGAAATTCTCCAGAATTTAACATGCAAGACGAAGATGAAGAAGAGGTAAGTCACTTAAACATGGATCTTCTGAGTACATAATTCTGAGTAATTTTGATGTGGGTTCTGGTATTTAGGAATTATTTGCTGGCTATTTGATGATAACAGAGATCTCACTAAGGGGGCGTATCTAGTATGTGAATGTAAATACCCTTGTTGTTCTTGTCGTTTCATAGTATATTCATGCAAATACCATATATTCGCCATTGTTAATATAATAATGTGATATGCCATTGTTAATATAATCTGATATGCCATTGGTACACTATGAAAAATAATCTGATATGCCATTATTAATATAATTTGTTGAACATTTAGTGAAATTTGCTTAATAAGTAGTATATGATGCTAAATTCTTAATTCGGGTTAGTGTTGTAGTGAATTAGTAAATTAGTGTTGAGTCTTTTATTTTCTTGAAATGTTCTGTTGTTTCATTGATAATTTTGATAATTTTTGTGTAACATGACATGTAATTTGTTAGGTTTTCAGTTTCAATGCTCAGTTAATTCTGGTATTTCATGCTAGATAAGTTTGGTTTGAAACTTTTGTTAAAACCTACTGTAATTGGAATTTATTATTTTCTTAGATCTGATTGCATTAAAATATGTTTTGGATTGCTTTATTGGATAACTGATGATAAATAATATGTCTGTAACCATATAAATATAGGCTTTTGGATGCCATTGTAGTCTTATTAGGTGGTGAAAAGTAGAGATTAACCATTAAATTCTAAAAAATGAGAAGTGTATGGAAATTGGATTGGTATGATGGTTAATACAATGGTATATGAGGGCACATACTATGTTATTTGATAATGATCTTGTCATGGTTCTTATTAGTCTCATTGTGGTATATCTATTTCCCTAACTCTGCCATCAAACTTGTGCTAACGTGGATTCCAATTGGTAATTTGATTTCAATTTGACTTATGTTCTACCTAAACAACATTACATGTAGTAATTTCGAAGAAGCAATTGATGTTTCTTATTTAATTCGGTATGCATCTATTGAATTCCTGGTATTTGAATATGATTTTCAGATTTACAAAGATATGTTTTCAGGTATTAGAGATGGTATACACCCCGTCTCGACAGAATTGGTGTTGTAAGGTGAATGTGACAGTCCTCTCTAAAGTGGTGAGTTTTTTGAAGGAAAACCTGCAGCATAGTGTGGTGGAGAAGTTGAAGGAAACTATATTTGGGGACTTCTTTAAAGCATCGTTATTGATAGTATGCAGCCAACTTATACACATACTAGTGAAATGTGAGGTGCACCAACCGGACAGAGAAATCATAAAGTTGAATGTCGAAGGTGCAGTTCTAACCTTTCGTTTGGAAGATTTTGTTGATCTCGGGGCTGCCGGTATATGGAAAAATTCCAGTCGAGAAAATGACGGAATTGACGGAAGCAACAAGATCTTTTTGTTCTAAGTATTTCCCTAACCATCTGATATATTGTTCTATATACTTGATTATATGTGAAGAATTTGTATATGAGAATGAATTTTGCGTTTTTGACAACTGATTCTGGGAATTTCGGGTATTTGGCAACTGATTTTGAACATTTTTATAGCATGCAAAGGGTACTTCTGGTGGTGGAGCAATTTCACAGGAAAATGACATGCATGAATTAAACGAAGATGAAGTAATTATGCTTTGGTATTCGGTTATTTTGTAATTTTAGTGGTATTTGATGTTAAATACGAAATTGAACACAGTTTTAGTGGTATTCGTTGTTTTGATTGCAATTTTGTTGTATTGATAGTTGGTATTTGATGGTAAATACCATTAAATGTAATTGGTCGAATGCTCTTTAATATCCTTTAACTTGTCACTTTTTGCCTTTCTTGCCCCCAAACTTTGAAGTGAACCTTTAATACTCCCAAACTTGTCCAAAACACGTCTCCGGTGCCCTTATTTTCTGACGTGGCTGCTGAGCTGAACAAAGTTGACTTTGAGGAGCATGAGTTGACCAAATAAATGGAAAATTTTCAAAAAAGTCCCTAAAATAATTCATTTAAGTCCCTATTAAATTTTACTTTTCAAACATATCATCTTCCCCAAAATTCAAACCATTTCTTCAATGTCCATAACATCAATCAACCAATAAATTAGCAACACAATTGAAACTAAGCAACAAAATGGCAAAATTGAAATAGCAATCAAAATCAAAACTGAAGTTTAGGGGTATGAACTAGAAAATTGAAACCGTGTAAGATTCGAAAAGCCCCAAAATGTCGCTAGAATTGAACCAAAAAATTGATTATTTGCAACCCAAATATAGCTTAAACTGCTGCAATCACCCAAATTTAAGTTTTTCGGTGAACCGATTTTTGAAAACAATGACTGTTTGAAGCTTTCATGCACTATGCAATCATAAAAATGGCAGAATCATATAAGCATAATCCAAACCTGTTTTTATTTTGTATCAATTTGGTAAAACCTTCCAAATTGGGGAAAATCAAACCTGAACTTCAACAAGATCGGTGCTCTGAGAAATGACAACTTCAATGGATCCATCGGGCTTAGGTCTCCAGTAGCCGCTCTCCCCGTGCATCGGCTCGCCGGAGCTGAGCTTCCATGTCTTTTGACTGTAAGCAATCACCGACTACATAAACAACACACCACCGATTTCAAATCCCCAAGTTTTAGGGTTTGGAATTTCCAATCGAATTAGGAATCAGGGAAAGAGACGAAGAACCTTACCGAAGAACCCGGCCTGTTATTTGAACCGAAAAATCCGAAGCCAAATCGTAGAGAGAAAGAATGAATTAGACAACAGGTTTTGAGAAATCAAAATTGACGATGAGTTGGGTCGGGTCGAAATTGGAACAGAGAAGGGAAGGGGAGATGGGTGGTGACAAAGCGGTTTCGCTGTGGTTGATTGGACGTCGGGTCGAAATTCGAACAGAGAAGGGAAGGAGAGATGTCGGCAGCAAGGTGAGGGGAGAGGGTGAAGATAGTTTTTGTTTTTCATTTTTTTATTTTTTTATTTTTTTAGACATTAATAAAGCTGATGTGGCGTGTGTGTGAAATTCACGTATATGGTGCGAGTGGGTGTCACCGTTTTAAGGGCACTGGAGACGCGTTTTGGACAAGTTTGGGGGTATTAAAGGTTCACTTCAAAGTTTGGGTCAGGAAAGGTAAAAAGTGACAAGTTAAGGGATATTAAAGAACATTCGGCCAATGTAATTTGAATGTGATGTTGAACACCCTTTAGTGGTATTTTATGTTTAATTTCATGTAATAAAACATGTATAAGACATTATCAACAATTTTTGAATTTAATACATTATACTTTTGGGGATCAAATATGAATTTGATGCCATATTACAATAAGAAAAGTCTATTTTAGAACATAATTGAATAATATTTGAGGTCAAATACCATAAGCATGGTACACTTCAAAATTAAACTTATTATCTTTCCCTCGTGTTCGGCTATAGCAAGAACCCCTGAATCTAGAGCCACTTGTCGTTCCAATCCAGTTCCAACAATGCATTTTTCGGACCGAGAAAGTGGAACTGCTTGACGTTGCATATTCGAACTCATTAAAGC
>CAOJBJ011972385.1:0-12429 GCA_948291685.1 Euphorbia celastroides | reverse complement strand
ACACTTCTACCACTACGTAACTTCGATAATAAACCCTTTTGAAATACTATCACATCAGAACATATCCCACAGTCAAAAACAAATTCCGTCCTCACCACATATTTTCAAGAGGCGGTTCCTAACAAGTGCATCAATTATACCTTTTGATCTCATATGCTCGCAACACCGTGACAATAATGAAAAGATGGAATTAAAATGAAAACCCGGCCTACATTTATGATTGTGAATTGCCACAGGACCAAGAAAAACATTCTTGAAAATCTCAGAACCCAAGCATGCCCTGTAAAATCAAAATTTCACTCCAGAAGATTTTAATTTTATGCATTCTCATCACCCAATACTTCTCCAGGATATTTCATCCATCAAGCACGCACGCCAAAAGTTTGTACATGAAATTCGAAGTTCGAATTATAAGAATGACATAAATACCAATCTAGAAGCAGCTCATAATGTGCGTAAGCAGGATGTTGAATTATGAAAGTAAAGCTGTAAAGGCATAAAGTAACAAATCATGGTAAATGAAAAAAACTAAATAAACGAAGATGAAGGTACCGTATCTTTCTCCCAACAATGCCAATCCATCCCGAGAGATGCCAAATCCTGCAAAATACACAGGTCACTAAACTAACCATATTGAACATACAGTGTCTTCTCTAAAAGAGCATCACTGACCATCATCCTCTACTTTAACGTAGCAGGTCCCAACACCTACATAAACAGACACCTGAAACAGCAGAAAACCCACTTCTCTTCAATTCTCATAAAACCAATTACTCAAACAAAAGCACATTCCCAAAACGTATAAAACAAAAAATAAAATGAAAATAAAGACGAAAACTTTGTGCCCTAGACTTGACCAACCTTAGTGGCTCCAGCATCCAAGCTATTAAAAATCAATTCCTCCACGACCCTTGTCAAGTCAAACAAAATAATCCCAGAACGCACCGAGTTACGAACAGACTCAGGCAATCGCCTGATACTTCCCATTGAGAACTCTTAAATTCTATTAAACAAAATCAAATAGCCGACAATTAAACATTAAATGATCAATTCAACTAGGTTATTAACAAAATCGCTGAGATTAAAAGGTGAGGTAAAGAAAATGCAATGAGGAAAATGAATACAAATTGCACGACCTGTGTGAGAATGCGAATTCCGCTATACTTCGAAAATCAGCAGAGACTTCACTTCGGTTGCCATTTTCGAAATCGGAAGGATGAACTCAGAAAAAGGCGGGTTTTGCACGGGCTTTTATACTATGTTGAGTAATTCTAACGTGCGCCGGTGGTTAGATGCAACGTGTTCACTCGCATGTGTTAATTTGAAATACACGCGCAAGTGTTAAAGAATTTTGTAGGCCCTTTATACAAGTTAGAGTTTTCGTAGTTGGAAATTCTATATTTTGGTGAATTATATAAATAACAAAAAATTATTATATATTTTTATGGTAATTTTTGTTTTCTTACCTTACCACCATTACTATTGAAATGAGTTTGATCTCACTAATTCAATAATAATAAAATGTAAACTAAAAGTATCTTAAAAAAACAATATCACTGTAACATTCACCAAAAATTATAAATTCTATATTTTAGTGCATGATATAAATATAAGTGTCTGATCTTTATTTTGACTACAGTAATATTTAATTTGACTTTTTTTAAGTTTTAAATAATATTAGAAACACTAGAAAATATTTTTTACAAAAATTTTATTTTTATCTTCTATTTCCACTACTTTATCCTTATCACTATTGGATAAGTAGAGAGGGGGATTGATCCAATAGTAATAAGAAGCAAAGTAAGCTTTACTTTGTAAAATATAAAGTAAGGATAGCCTATATCCAAACTTTATAATCCAATTCAAATGAATTTTACAAAATATCCAAACCAATTTAATATGTTGATTTTCTTAGATTTTTTTAATTTATATTCGAACCTTTTGCACACCTTAATTATGCATGTCACTTAAATGGTTCTCCAACGCAAATTGGAGATTTTCTTGTATTTTAAATTTTTTACATTGAATTCCTTAATAAATAAGTCAGTATTTTCAAATTTGGTTAAATTTATTTGAAAAATCACCAATTTTTGCTTTAGATGTTCGCCATCCTGTGAAATTTTAAGTTTTTTTTAGTAAATTGCAGGTGGATGATACATTGAATCCACCCTTACTGTATTTTTTTACACAAGTCTAAAATACTAAAAAAAATATTATTTTAGGGTAATGTTCAACAAATTACCATGTGGCTTCGAATATTTATAAAGGGAAGGACTAAGGCCTGTTCTCTTGGATTTATAATCAGGAAAATAAGTTCAGTTCAGCTCTAATAAGTTCAGTTCATTTCAGTTCTAATAAGTTCCAATAAACTTATTTAACAACTAATAATTAATTTCAATAATAATAATAATAATAATAATAATTACTATTAATATAAAATTAATACAAAATTTAACGAAAATAAGTAAAAAATGTCTATAAATACATTTAGTTATTATTTATTATTAGTTGTTAAATAAGTTTGTTGTAACTTATTAGAACTGAACTGAACTTATTAGAGCTAAACTGAATTGAATTGAACTTATTGGAGCTGAACTGAACTGAACTTATTAAAGCTGAAATGAACTTATTTTCCTGATTATAAGTCCAAGAGAAGAGGGCCAAACAAAGACAGGACAGGGAAGGACGGAGGCAGAGGCGAAGGAGCTGACGTCGGTCGGTGGAGGCGTAACTGGAGGATGAGTTGTGGTCGGCGGAGTAGGTAGGCGGGAAAGATGGAGCAGCGAAGGTCGGTCAAGATTGGGGAAAACGAAGAAGTGGCGGCGAAACGGCGGAGGTCGGCGGTCAGACAAGAAAAGCAGGGGAATAGGAGGGGCGATGGGAGGGGAGGAGGCAGAACATAGTCTGGAGGTTGGCAGAGCCGCCTCCGTCGGCGGCAATCAAGAAACTGAAAACCCTAATTTTATTAGAGAGAGAGACTCTAGATGAGAGAGAGTCCTTAACATTAACTTTAGTGAAGGCCAAGTTAAAAAGCCTATGTTTAGCTTGGAGATGAAAACATTGCGTTTTGGTTGGAAACTCTAGATATAAATAATTGTGTTTTCCTTGTAACCCAAACTCATTATCCTCAATTTTCTCTCGCTGCTCAAAAATTCTATGTGTTTTCTCTTTTTCGGTTTCCATCTTTTCACGATGGTTGAAAGTTTTTCAAAGGAGATTTGAAAGTTTTTTTCAAATTTTTCATGTGATGTTTGTTTTGAATGGTTGAGGTTTGATTATATTGTTTTCTATAACCCTTAATTAGGATTTTTGGTTTGGTTCTGTTCTCTATTTCGTTGTTGACCATATGTGTTGCTAAATCGTGCTTTAAACTTAAATTTTGTAAACAACTTTATTTAGGAGAATGTAGCATTTTCTTTACTTTGATTTCTAAACCAAAGGGTTTAAAAAGGATTATGGACTATAATGGCAACAATAGAGAATCACTTTCATTTTTTCCTACTTTCGTTATTTACATTTCATCAACATGTATCTAGTAGGCCTGATGAATATTGAGTCAGTCATATTATTATTTATTGTATGCACAAGATCATTGATATATAAATTTGATTTCAGTGGCAATTCTGTAAATTGATCTTATCTCTAACAGTAACCTTCTCAAAATAATACTACAAACCGTTATCAATTCTATCAGCAAAGAGCTCATCATTTAACGGCCACATGTCCTCCCTCTTCACCTTCAGCACTCTCCAGCAAAACCCCTTCTTCTCCATTACTCTCTGCAACTATTCATCTCTCAATTTCCCCTCTCTTTCCATTATCTCTCCTTCATCATCTTCACCAAAGCCAAAATCCACCAAAACCCACTCAAATTTGTCCACAAAAACCCATGAAACTTCAACCCAACTGAAAAATCCCATCAATTTAGCCACCAAAGAACAAAGTACCCCTAATTTGAATGTAAAAGTGAAACCTTTAGGTTCTAAAGAGGAGAAGAGACCCAAGAGAGGTGGAAGAAGAGGGTCCAAGAAAAAGGAAGATGGATCGCCGGAAAAAGTGAAAATCCGAATTGGGTTGGATAATTGCTGCAAAAAAGGGGATGTAATGGGTGCAATTGAGCTCTATGATTTAGCTAAAAGAGAAGGGATTGAATTGGGGCAGTATCAGTATTCTGTGATTTTGTATCTCTGTTCCTCTGCTGCCACCGGCGTTGTTCAGCCGGCGAAAAGCGGGAGCGGCGGCCGGAATCTGAGCTCAGGTGATGTTTCCGGTGAACTATCTGGTTCAATTGTTGCAGAGTGTAAAAAACCTAGACATAAGGAGAAATTGGAGTTTGATTTTGATTCCAACTTGGAGAGTAATTTCAGTAATAAAGATGAAAACTTTAGGGGAAATTATGCAAATAGTGAGATTTTGGTGAGTGAAGATGTAAAAAAGTTCGCTTTAGAGAGAGGGTTTGAGATTTATGAGCAAATGTGTAGAGATAAAGTCCCAATGAATGAACCAACACTAACAGCAGTAGCTAGAATGGCAATGTCAATGGGGAAAGGCGAATTGGCCTTCGATATTGTGAAGCAAATGAAGCCATTAGGATTAAACCCGAAGCTCCGATCCTACGGTCCAGCTTTAACCATTTTCTCCAACAATGGAGATGTTGAAAAAACATTTGAAGTTGAACAGCACATGCAAGAGAATGGAATTTCCCCTGAAGAGCCGGAGCTCGAGTTGTTATTAAGGGCTAGTGTAGAGGCTGGAAAAGGCGAGAAAGTTTACTACTTGTTGCACAAATTGAGAGCTTGTGTTAGAAAGGTCTCTCCTTTGACTGCTAGAGTGATTGTTAGGTGGTTTAAGAGCGATTTAGCTTCACAATTCGGGAACCCAAAATGGGATAAGAGAGTTGTTCGAGAGGCGATTGAGAGTAAAGGTAGGGGCTTTCATGGCCTAGGGTGGCTTGGAAAGGGGAAATGGAGGGTTTCGGTTTCGAGTGTTGGAGATGATGGAATTTGTAGCTCTTGTGGGGAGAAATTGGCTAGCGTTGATCTTGATCCTATAGAGACCGAGAATTTTGCTAACTCGGTTGCTTCAATTGCGGTTAAGAGGGATAAAGATTCGAGCTTTCAGAAGTTTCAAGTACGAAATTTGGATTATTGTAATTTGAATTCGAAAGTATATTGACAAGGGGTTCTTTTGTTTGCAGAAATGGCTCGATTATTACGGTCCTTTTGAAGCGGTCATTGATGGGGCTAATGTAGGGCTTATCACTCAAAATCGGTTCATTCCATCAAAGGTACATTTCGGGTTTATTATGATCAAACAAGATATTTTTAGGTGGCAAAATACATAGTTTATCCCCCAAATCATAACCAAAATTTTACCCGCTCACGAACTCTTAAAATTCTCTCAGCACCTGAAATTGACTTTTTTTTATAGCTCTCATCCCTTAAGTGTCACATGTCAACTTTTAGTTAGAGAGAAAAATGACAACTTTTAAAAATCAAACTAAATAGAAGATGACATGTGACATTCAGGGTAAGAGCTGCAAAACAACCAACATTAGGGATTGGGGAGAAACTTATGAAAGTTCATGAGAGCAATAGACAAATCGTGACAACTTTAACAAGTAAACTATAAAGATTTTTAACTAATGGCATTAAATTTGGTTTTGTAGATTAATGCCATTGCTAATGGAATTAGGCAAAAGCTTCCATCGAAGAAATGGCCTCTTATTGTGTTGCACAATAGGCGAGTTTCGGGTATGAAAGCATCGGTCCATAAGGGTTTGATCGAGAAGTGGGAAAATGCTGACTCTCTTTATGCAACTCCTACCGGATCGAATGATGATTGGTGAGAAATTATACACATATTTTTTCCATCATTCAAATTATGTTTTTATTTGAGTCGATTATTCGATTTAAACTGTTGTTCAGGTATTGGTTATATGCAGCTATAAAGTTCAAGTGCTTAGTTGTGACCAATGATGAGATGAGAGACCATACTTTTCAACTCCTTGGGAACGACTTTTTCCCAAAATGGCAAGAAAGGCATCAAGTGGGTAAATTTGTGCTTCGAAATTCGACTTGTATTGGTAATTTTTATGTGTATTTATGGTGCTTAAAAATGTTGATTTGTTATTGTTCAAGGTGCGGTTCGATTTTGCTGATGTTGGCCCCGTTTTTCACATGCCGCCTTCTTTCTCTGTTGCAATTCAGGTGAAAACTGGTTAAAGCTAAGTTCTTTTCTGAAAATAACTTATATGCAACTAAACGAAATTCATTGAATTTTAAAAGTTATTTGAAATTTATTGAAACTTAATGGAACTAAAATGAAGTAAAATTCATTGGAACTACACTGAACTGAATGAAAAATAGGTTGAACAAATCAAGGCTTAACAGATGATTTTGTTTGTGTGAGCACATTTAACAGGAATCGGAGAAAGGTCACTGGCATATACCAGTTTCAAAAGGCGGGGAAAAAGAATCCGAAATGGAATGGCTATGCATTACACGTTCTAAAGCAAGATCAACGAATCAAACCCGAGCGAAGAAAAAGCAAGAAACTCTGAACCCGGGAAGTCTCGAAGAGTCGCTAAACTCCCACGAAAAGGCACACGAGAATCTCGGAAATGTTCTAGAAACATCTGGATTCCCGGATAGTGACAGTGTTCTATCAAAGATCGAGTCAGCAGAGATGTTCGGTGGCTGTGTGATTGATTTTCAGATATAAGACTCGAGATTTATCACTTGAACAACAACTGAGAAAGTAAACCCGAAACTCGAATTACATCGAATGAAATGTAAATGGTTGCATTGCGGGTAATTGTATATAGTCGAGTTGTGGTTTTCGGGTTTTTTGAGTTTCTGGACTCTCGGCAGTTTGACCTTTGTTGTCTTTCTTTTGTAGCTGAGGAATTAGTTTTAACAGTTTTTGTTGTCTTTAGTTTGATGATGATATGGGCAAAAATTCTATATTTTGTTTTGAGTGTAAATTGTCGGAAGATTTATCAGATACTCATTTTTTGGCGAGAGATAGTTGAATCAACTTGTATTTTTTGTTGCGACAAATTTTGAGAAGCATCGGGTTTACAACCTATTTCAAGAATCGATAGGTGGTATCGGTTTCTTGTTTCGGGTTAAGTGAATTTAGTGAACAACTTAAACCATTCGAAAAAATATTTTGTACATTTATTTTTGTTTAACTGATGGTATTTTTATTCGTTTGTATGTCTAAATGCGACTCTTACGATGTTTATATCTACTAAAATCGACTCGTTTGGCTTGGTCAATTTTTTGTTTGGGTTGAAATAAACTGAAGTATACAATATGTGCCTATTAGTTTAGGTCTTTGATTGATTTGTATACTATGAGTTTGTTTGGGAAAATTATAGGCTAAATGCCTTATTTAGGGTCTCATCTATGCCAAAATTTTCAGTTAAGGACTCAATCTTTGCAGGTTACCAATTGAGAGCCTAAACTTACAAAAAGTGGTTTAAGTAAGGGCCTCTGTCCTAGGTGGCATCCGATGTGGCATGTGTTGACTTTTCTGACGCATTTGACTTTTTCCGACGTGGCATGTACGGAGGTCCTTAGTTGAACCACTCTTTATAAGTTTAGGCCCTCAAGTGGTGACTCGAATAGTTTGAACCCTAAACTGAAAATTCGGACATATTTAAGTTCCTTAATAGAGCATTAGGCCAAAATTATACAGATCCAAAATTGAATTTTGGATCCAAAGATAAATTATGCATGTTTGAGAATTGAGATTTCTAAAAATAAGAAATGGGAAGTTACTTTTAATTAGAAGGAATTATTGAGTGAAAATTTATTTTTTATTTCCAAAATTCAATTTTAGATCAAAATCACCATATAATTTCTCGTTTGTTTGAGATTGTTTTTATAGTTTTTGTTCTTATAAATTGGTATTACTAAAATAAAAATGTATGTTGGCTTTTGACTAGGTCACTTCATTGAAAAATCAAAATATTATACTTTAAATTTTATATGGTTAATTTGCATAAAGTATAATATTTATTTGACCACGCGAAAATATTCTTCACCAATAACACTCTTTTCCACTCAAATCTTTTCATTTTTATTTTCTTTTCTTGCAACACATGACGTCCTATTAAAACAACACTATCAAAATTATAGAAAAAAGAGCAACTTTTCTGAAACCAGCAAACCGACTTTTCTTCACTTGTCAGTACTCCCTTTTAAATCTCACACCTTAAACCCCTTATACTTTTCATTCTCAGTTTCTCATTAGCTAATTAGCTTCAATCCAAAGCTAGCTGCTCTCTCGCCATGGCTTCCGATTCCGTCTTCTCCAATGTCGTTCGCGCTCCTGAAGATCCTATTCTTGGGGTACTGTTCTTTGATCTCATGTTTTTGCGCTTGATCATCGTGATTTATGTGCGTGAGTTTGATCGGATCAAAGCATGATTACTTTGTAGTAGTATCTCAGCTAGAAATGGAGTTGGATGACGGCGATTGCTGTATCGTCCTTGTGTTTGTTTCTATGTGGTGAATCGTGATTTGTATGTGAGTTTGATTTGCTGAGCTGATTGGATCGAAGCTTGATTTGTGATTGAAGTTGTTTCCGTTAGTTTTGTGTCGGATAGAAATGCGATTCTGTGATCAATCGCGGTTCCAGTTTTGTCGTTGAGTTAAATTTAGAGCAACTGTTTACTTGAATCGCTGCTATAAATGGAAGAGTAGAATGAGTGGGAGATGGCGATTTCTGTATCGTCATTGAAATGAATGTAGTGTTAGATGGAATGGAACTCTATTTCTCATATTGTTTTGATTATTGTCTTCGTGATTTGTTCATTAGTTTTGTGCACTGAGCTGATTGGATTAAATTATTTGCGATTTTGGAATGTTTGTTGTTGTGTAGTGATTATATGGAAATCTATTTCTCCTATTGGTTTGGTTATTTTCTTCGCGATTTGTCTATTAGTTTTGTCCTGAGCTGATGGGATCAAATTATTTGTGATTTGGAAATTGCTGTTCTTGTTGTTGTTAATTGTATGTACAATAGAAGTGAAATTGAATGTGTCAAAGATTTATGATGCCTTTGTTATCATTAATCAAATTTAGTGTTATGTCCATCAGCGTAATCCTCTTAGCTGTTTCTGTAATCAGGTCACTGTTGCATATAACAAAGATACCAGCCCTAACAAGTTGAATTTGGGGGTCGGTGCTTACCGGACTGAGGTATTGTTCTTCTCAATGTTGAATTCTTTTTCACTGTATATCGATGAGGGCAATCTTAATATCCTATCATTATGTTATCCAACCATTGATTAAACTTTCTTGGGTTTTATTGGATCATTGGTGTGGTGTGTAGGAAGGGAAGCCTCTTGTTCTGAATGTAGTGAGACGAGCGGAGCAGATGCTAGTGAATGACCCGTGAGCTACTAAATTGCTGTTGTTTATTTATTAGTTTGTTTCTCTTTCGTCTACTTTATGGGATTTTTAATGTTTTTCTCCTGTTTTTCTTATAGAAATCGGGTCAAAGAGTATCTGCCCATCGTTGGACTTGCTGATTTTAATAAACTAAGTGCCAAGCTAATTTTTGGTGCAGATAGGTAATCAGTAGTTCTGGATGGCCGTCCTTTGGCTTTTTCTGATCTTGTAATGTGTAACTGATTTAGCTTGAATTCTTCAATGGCTTATAGTAGTTCTTACATGTTTTGTACAGCCCTGCCGTACAAGAGAATAGAGTGACTACTGTCCAATGCTTGTCTGGTACTGGTTCTCTCAGGGTTGGAGGCGAGTTTCTGGCAAGACATTACCATAAGGTCAGTAGCCCTGTCTGTTCTTTGCCTTCTGTTAGAAACATAAATTTTTGAAAAATGGACTGTGATTGACTCATCTACATTTGTGTTGCAGCTGATAATATACATTCCCCAGCCAACATGGGGAAACCATACCAAAGTTTTCACTCTGGCAGGGTTATCTGTGCAGACATACCGATACTATGATCCAGCCACACGTGGACTGCACTTTCAAGGTTTGTGTCCTCCACCATGAGCTAAAACATGAATCATCTTTATCGTGTTTTATTCGTTTAATCCCATGTATTTTACTGTGTTATTACTTAACTAGTCCAGTCACAACCTATTTGCCTCAGTATTGCTTGTCTAAGACATAACTTTGATATTCTACTAGCTGTTACCTTTCGGTACTCCTAGTTTGGCTGGATAGTATTTGCTTGTTCTCTCAGAAGTCAATTAGATTTGTTTAGGCTAATGTTTGTGGGTGATCAAGTACAGGGTTGTTAGAAGATCTAGGAGCTGCTCCTGAAGGATCTATAGTGCTTCTCCATGCTTGTGCACACAACCCAACTGGTGTTGACCCAACTTCTGAGCAATGGGAACAAATTAGGCAGCTGATAAGATCAAAATCTCTCTTGCCTTTCTTTGATAGTGCTTATCAGGTAATGACCGAATGAAAGTAATAAGTATTACCAAAATGTCAAATGTCTTTCAACTAGGATGAAATAGGAGTTGTTCTGGTAACTAAGCATATGTGACTGATTGACACAAATCTCTACTGTACAGGGTTTTGCAAGTGGCAGCCTCGATTCAGATGCAAAGCCTGTTCGGATGTTTGTTGCAGATGGTGGTGAATGTCTTGTGGCACAGAGTTATGCCAAAAATATGGGACTCTATGGAGAACGTGTTGGCGCTCTTAGCATTGTAAGAATTTCGTACACTTGGAACTTTTCATACGCCTTTACTATGAATCAAACACAATTTAATAAACAAGAACATTATGGCTCACAAGAAGGCTTCAGATGAGAATATGACAGAAGCCATGAAGCAGAATCATGAATGCGTATTGCTTGCTAAGAACCAATTTAGATTGCCACTTTACTTTTCGTTTCGATTTCATAGGTCTGCAAGACATCAGATGTTGCAAGTAAGGTTGAGAGCCAATTGAAGCTTGTAATCCGGCCCATGTATTCTAATCCGCCTATTCACGGCGCATCTATTGTGGCTACTATTCTCAAAGACAGGTTATCCACATTTTCTTATATTTCTCTTTAAAAGAAACGTGACCAAGCTAGTGTAGTCAATTAATAGGGTATTGTATGAACTCAATGAGCCACCAAATAATAACTTGAAATATGCTGAGTATTATATGCCATTCAGAAGTCCACTTATCTGCAATTTTATTAATGTAATAGAACTCGTGCTCGTATAAGAATTAATTTGATGTGAAAACTATTCTTGTTTGTAATGTGTAAATTCTTCTTCAGGGATATGTACAATGAGTGGACTGTTGAGCTGAAAGCAATGGCTGACCGCATTATAAGCATGCGCCAGCAACTTTTTGATGCTTTATCCGCTAGAGGTATTGCTTACGACTTGCAATTCATGTTCCCTTACCTTTGCAGCATGTTATTCATCTGTCTGTTATTTAGGCTCTGTTCTTTTCAACTGAATGACTAGCGGCTGAACTGTACTAAATCTTATCCGAAACTTACTTACTGAAAACTGAACTGCACTAAACTGAAATGAAATGAACTGAACTGAATGGAAAATAAGTTGAAAAGACCAGAGCCTAAGGTGGTATGCTGAGCTGCGTAAGAAAAAAACATATTTTCCAGTTAAAAATCTAAAGAAATGTGATAGTGACAAGTACGTTCATATTTGGTTATGTGCCAGTGAAATTAAATTCATATTTGTTTCTGAGCTCTAACTCGTTTTTCATGTTGAAAGGTACTCCCGGTGACTGGAGCCACATCATCAAGCAGATCGGAATGTTTACATTCACCGGTCTCAACTCAGAACAAGTTGCATTCATGACCAAAGAGTATCACATTTACATGACATCTGATGGGTAATGAATCTTATTTCTGCAGTTCATTTAACAATCTTTCAACTCCACTTTGCTCTCTCTGATACAGGTTTTATTCTTCGTGGTCATTAATATGTTATTAGAATTCATTTTTCGCTTGCAAGATTAAACTTATTATTGCAAAATTCGGAACTGGATCCTGTTTTCTTCAACTTTTTAAGAATTTAAAAGAGAAAAGTGTTTACTTCTACTGATTTGTATCTGCATTTGTGGATTCAGATCGTGTTTTTCGGGGCTCGGGATTAAGTTTTTTTTGTTTTATATTCCGCAGGAGAATTAGCATGGCAGGTCTAAGTTCGAAAACAGTTCCTCATCTTGCAGATGCCATACATGCTGCAGTTACCCGTTTTGGTTGAGATAAATAGATTTATATCTGGAGGCAATGAGAAATAATAAATTTCTGTCTAGTTGTTTCACCAACTGGTTCAGTTGAATGCTATGTTGTACTTTCCGTGCTGCCGGATTTGGTTAGCCGAATTATTCTGACTTCGCATGTCTAGTTGTTTCACCAACTGGTTCAGTTGAATGCTATGTTGTACTTTCCGTGCTGCCGGATTTGGTTAGC